>JAOSBP010000002.1:4597209-4613302 GCA_027563825.1 Erythroxylum mucronatum | reverse complement strand
CGTTTCCCTCTCTAAAAACGTGATGAATCTTGACTTGCCAACTGCGTGACAGCAGCTCCCGAATGCTGCAGATGAGTACATTGTCCATACTCTCTTGAATATGGTTAGTGAGCTATTGAATCACCAACATGTTATCACTCTCAACTTCGACCTTGTTGATGCCCATACTTCAAGCGAGTTGCAAGCCATCGAGCTACCCCCACAATTTCGCATTTGTAACTGATAAAATGCTACAACTTAAATTGTTCTAATTGTATGATTGAGTTTTGAGCCTCCTAGGAGTGATAGAGTTGGTAGAGTGGAATAAATAAGGTCAAAAGCAGAGACGTAGCTATGCATAGACTTGGGGGGTCCAATGACCCCCCAAGTTTTTTTTTAAAAATTATTTTTAATATGTATATATATATATAAATAGAGTTATTTAAGGGTCAGTGGGTGTATTGGGCCCCTTAAAATTTAAAAAAATTAATTCTTGGGCCCCCTATCTTAAACTCCTGGTTCCGTCACTGGTCAAAAGGTCCTGTGTTCAAATCTCCTACCTTTGTTCTACCCGATTGACGTGATTTGTAAGCTATTGCGTCAATCTAAAAGTTTATCTAGTGCGCATCCAAATAATAGTGATCGTAAATTTTTCCGTTTTCGAAAAAAACAAAAAAATGTTTTGAAATTTGAATTCTCTATTCTTATTATTGTTTCAATCATGTTTCATGCTCAATATGACATCATTTTGTCATAAAATATTATAAAATAACGTCATATTGAAACAAATGATCTAGCCATAAAATATTATAAAATAACGTCATATTATAAAAGCCCTTTCCCATAACGTGGTCCATATCCTTGTCTTAAATTTCTGCTATTTATGATTTTTTGTTTTTGATATTAGCTTTTATTTTTGATTTAGTCTTTAATGCTTTTTGGGTTTGATTATGTTCATCTCTTTGCATATGATATTGTTGAGTTTATTTTAAGATTGAATTTTTATGCTTAATAATCTTATGGTTTTAGACATTTTGTATTTCTACATGTTGAGTCAAAGTAGAGTTATTTGATGCTTTATTATTCTCTTATCATTTAAGTATTGGTACTTTTCTACAGTTTTTTGATGCTTCATTGTTTTCTTATTATCTGGGTATTGATGCTTTTCTACAGATAAAAAGATGATATATTTCGTTATATTTTAGTTTTAAAATATATTTTATTTTAAAAAGTCGAGTTTATTTTATTTTTATTTATTATTTATTTATGTATTTATTATAATTTTATTTACATAATTATTTAGCGTGTCAGTTTTACTTTTTAACTCTTTAACCTGCATCACTCTTTTGTTGTCACGTCTGCATGTGGGTCTACCAGAAACAACCTTTCTATTATGTAGGAGTAAGGTTGCGTACTATCAGACCTCCCCAGACTTCGCTTTATTGCAGAATTTTAGACTGAGTGTGATAATGACTTGTATAAAGTATTGAGTTATTAAAGAGAGTGTAATAGATAATAAATTCATTATTTACAAGATAGAAACAAAAATTTAAAGTTTTGACTCAATGATTTAAAAATAATGGCAAAACAAATATTACTTATTCATTAAAAAAGTTATTAAAGTTATTAAAGTTACTTATGATTTAATTTTTAACTAAAGTCCAAATTTCTCTTAAATCTATAATTACTAGGTCATCTAATATTGTTATGATAAGTTTTCTTTATTGGTTATACTACAAAAATATATATTTTAAAATTATTCTAAATATAATATTAAAGTACATGACAAAAAGGTAATAAATTATAAAGCTCTAATTTTTTTAGTATTTAATTTTTAAAAATGTTTAGTTAAATATTTAAAATTTTAAAAATTATATAATTCACTTTAAAATGATATATGTCGTTAACATGTAAATTAATATTTTGAAAAGTTAAGTGACATTTTTTCTTCATATAACTTTATAATATCAAATAAATTATTATATTATAATCATTAATGTGATTCTAATGAGAAGTTAAAAATTATTAAAATAAATAAATTTTCTAAATATCAATATATAAATATTTTGTCAATCAAACAAACAAATATTAATGAAGACAATTTTTTGAAATGAGTTATTTAATTTTTAAAAATTTAAACACTTAATTTAAAATTTTGAAAAGTTAGAAACCAGTATAGAAAAACATAAAATTTGTAATTTCCTAAAATTTAGCCTGAAGTAATTATTAAATAGACATCTAAGTTTGTATAATTATTTTAACTTAAATTTATTAACCTAAGTAAATATAAACTTAGTAATAATATTTTTAATGTAAGCAAATATTTTATAATTTTAAATAATAAATTAATAATTTTTTTTTGAAATCTATATCTTTTATCCATCCATTATGTTGTGTCCAAAACATAAATCCTTCCTCGACAAATAAAACTAATGCTTGATATTATTCAATATACACTAAGTTTTGGTGTTTCGTTTTTGTAATTTTCAGACGATACTAAAACTTTATTAAACTATCAATAAAAATTATTGATTAATCCATGTAATTGTTGTCTGACACGAACTTACTATACTATACGCAAGGCACGAGCAAGGATTAATCTGATCGTGATAATAATTTAAAGATGTTTTCTATACTTCGAGACTAACTCAGAAAAACCTGATAAAAAAAGAAGCTACCTACATTATTTTACTTTTCTATCCTTGTAGTATTAGAAGTTGATGCCTTTTAGGAAGTGATTGAGTTGGTGGATTGAAAGGGTACGAGGTCAAAAGGTCTTATGTTCGATTCTCTTTATTTACATTCTTTCGATTAAATTTGTCGTACAAGTCATGCTTAGTGCGAAATATTCGGTTGACGTGATTTGCAGGCTATTGTATTAATTTGGTATTTTACTCAGTGCGTATCTAAAGAGTAGCGACTGTGTTACTCCGTGCGCATTTAAAGAATAGCGACTATTGGTTTCTCCGTTTCAAAAAAAAAAAAGTATCTTCGTTAATTAATTAACTAGAATTGTCAAATTAAGCTTAGTTAAATCCGACTGAGTTAATAAATTATATTTGAATTCAACCCGACTTTAAATTGAATTTAAACCATTTATGATTCTATTATAACTAGGTTGATTGCCGAAATCTATTGGCCAATCAAAGTGAAGTTGCCGTACGAACGCTAAGCATTTTGCATTGAAAATAACTTCATATTTTAGATTATAATAATTTATGTCTCGTTTCTATTTTTAATTTTTAATTTAAAATTATTATTATTTGCTTTATACTATTCTATTTATACTTATTATTTAATTTAATTATTATGAATAATATCCTATTTATAAAGAATATTCAAAGTAGATTTGTTCATATTTGTATTCGTGTTGTATTTTTCATCATGTACCCCTTGTAACGTCTCCATCATTTACAGTTTTTAAATTATAGGAGTTTTGCTTTTCAATAACATATGATGTGATATAATAGTAACTTGAAATTGGAAAATTAAGGTGAGATATGATAGTGAAAAAATAAAATAAAAGTTATATTTTTCGAACACCTAAATTATTTAAAATTTTATAATATGATTTACGTATAAAATATAAGAAATGATAAATTGTAATTAGTACGCTATTGCCTTAAAAAATTAATTGGAATTTTAATTAGAATTATAAGATCTAATATCTTATATTGGTTTTCGTTTATTAAATATTTCATTTTTAATCATAAAGTTTTTCAAATTTTATAATCAAATTTAACCTGATTAAAAATACCTTTTTTTCAATTCTTTCTTTGTGTGACTCATTAGATTCTTAAATATATTAACAATAAATATAAATTATAACCATAACTCATATTTATAATTAAATAAATGAAACTCATTTAATTTATTTTTAATTCTTTAATTAAATAATTTATACTCAAATAGTAAATTTGATATTTTTCATATGGGTTATTTGGAAACAGTCTCTCTACTAGTTAGAGATAAAACTACATACTAGTAGACCTCCCCAGATCCTATGTCTCAATGAGATTTTTGCTGGATGTTGTTGTTATTGTTGATTAAGATTGATATTTAAAAATGCATTATGATTATTCAAATATTTAAGAATGTCAAAGTGATTTTAATTAACCTTTTTGTGTGTGATTTTTTTTTCAAAAAATTAAGTTCTTTCATCATATAATATTTCGATTAGGCATAGAGCATGAAATTAATTTTTAATCTATTTGAAGAACCCTAATGAATGAGAAATCATACATAATGTGGCATAAAAATTTACGTCATATTTACAGGGCTAAGGTTGAAAGATTGATCAAGGAAAGCATTTATTAATTATAGATTATGATAATCTTGGAACATATGCTGACTGATGCAGGGGTAAGTTGACCAGTAAAGATATCGAGGTCAACTCATGCTTTTGAGTTAGTGACTCTAAGACGTAAAGATATCGGTAGTCCTTATACAGTTGCATTTTGTAATTCTAATTGTATTTTGAATTTTGTTGATGATTATTCCCATTACAGATATGTAATCTTGCTTAAAGACTGAAGGTTGAGAACTAATTGAGAAAATTCATCAAGATAGTTAGATTTGGAGGAGAATATCATGGCAAACATGGTGTTTCAAGACTTTAAAAGGTTCGTTTGCCACATATTTGGAATTAGTTAGAATAGTAACTTAATTCACTATGCCGAGTAGTTATGAGCAAAATTGTATATTGCCGAAAGGCATAACTACATCCTAAAGAACTTGAAGAAGTCGATGCATAATAAGGCTATTCTACCTGATTATCTAGAAATTTGAAAACCCAACCTTGCACGCATTCGTGTATGGGGTTGCTCTATTAAGGTAGTATAATCCTTATAAAGAAAGATTGCACGCTCGTTCTGCTTATTGCTGTTTAGTAAAATATCTCGACTATTTTAAAGGCTACAACTTTTACTGTATAGAAAATGAGACCAGAATAGTGGGATCACAAATAGCTAAATTTCTAGAATATAATGTCTATGATGATGGTGGGCTTTTTGACCCTTCGGATGATAGCAAGGTGGATATTACAGTTATCATATACCTACTACTCATACAGTTAGACCCAGTGGATCTAGGTCTTTTTACTGTGCCTGTATAGGAAGATGAATCCATACTTGTACACATGATGGTTCTTATGGGTATAAGATCTAATGCAGTTAGGTAAATCGATTAGAGTGAGATGACTTGCTATTCTATCTGATTACGTGGTCTATTAGGTGTACATGACTATGATATTAGACATGTTTTGAATCTAGTTAGTTTTACAAAAGTTGTTTCTGGACCCAATGCAGATGTGTGGTGGGATGTAATGAATGACGAGATGCAATCAATGAAGCATAGCAAGGTTTGAGAGCCAGTTGATTTACAATAGAACTGTAAACTCGTCAGTTGTAAATGAAGATTAAACCTAAAGGATTTCGGGATAAAGCTCACCGATTTATGGGCATGCTCAGTTGCCTAATGATTCATTCAAAGAGAAAGGTTGAATTTATGTTACCCTTTGTCTCATATCATTGTAGGATACATTTTGAGTGATTAAGGCAATTATAGCTCATGATGATATAGAGTTACATCATATTGCTGTCAAAATTGCTTTCTTGAGTAAAGACCTTTATGAAGAGGTCTATATTGTATAACCCAAAGGATTTCAGGATCCAAATGGAACTGACATGGTTTGCGCGTTATGTAGATCAATATATAGTTTACATCAAACCTTTCAAAAGTGATACCTTATAGTTGATGAGGTTATGACTTCTTTCGACTTCATGGAAAATAAAGTTAAAAGATGCTTGTACTATGAGATCAGAGAGAGCAAAATTATCTTCATATTACTGCATATGGATGATATATTGCTCACGTCAAATTACTTGATCATATTGTATAAGGTTAAGCAACTTTTGGTTAAGAACTTTGACATGAAGGACCTTGACGTAACATCTTTTGTCCTAAGTATTCAGATTCACCGGGACAGATCTCAACACTCATCAGGGCTCTCATAGAGTGCATACATTGAGTATGTGTTACAAAGGTTTAATACGGTTAACAGTAAACCTGCCATAGCACCTATCTCTCACAGCGAGAGATAATCTTTGGCACAATATTCAAAGAATAAAGTAAAGACAGATGTTATGAGGAATGTTGAGAGATAATCTTTGGCACAGTATTCAAAGAATAAAGTAAAAAAAGATGTTATGAGGAATGCCCCATATACTAGTACAGTTAATAGCTTGATGTATGCTTGACTATGTACTAGGCGGGACACTGCATTTACTGTTTGACTGTTTAGTCAATATCTGGTTAATCCAGGTGTAGACCATTAGAATGTAGGCTAGCGAGTGTTGAGATACTTAAAGGAACTAAGGATTATATGTTGATATATAGCACAGTTAACAGACTAAACCTTGTAAGGAATTCAGATTCAGATTTTATTTATATATCCGGATGATCAAAAGTCCACTTAAGGTTACATTTTTAAGTTTATAGATGGTACAATGTCGTGGAAGTGTGTCAAGTATACACGGGTAACTTCCTTGACTATGCATGCAGAGTGCATGCTATGGGGCTGCTTCATTGACGGTTTAGCTCAGAAACTTGATTTCTGAGTTGTCTGTGGTTGATTCGGTGGCTAGACCCATTCAGTTATACTGTGATAATCTTGCTACTATGTTGTTTAATAACAACTAAGAATATCGCATAGTCTTAGCATTTTGAGGTCAATTATTTAACCATAAAGAAGTTGATACGAAAAGGTGACATTAAAGGATTGGAGCATTTAAGGACTGAGTAAATGATAGTTGATCCTTTAACTAAAAGACTTCACCCACTTGTGTGTTGTGAGATGAGGATACAATATATGTGTTTTGACATCCTCAGACACTGTTAGTTAGGGGATCGTTATGTTTACTCCATGTATATTTATACATTTGATGTATTATGATGGTATGATAGTTCATCAATAAAGATGATCATCGTTTATCCTCAATAATAAGTGTTATCGTATATTGTCATAATACATATAAAAATCTTAAGATTTGTGTCGATCTTAAGCATTTAAAGTTCATTGGGCATATATATAGATTGACCTTGAGCTTATGTCATTTATACACATACAGTTTTACATGGATATCCATAAAGTTTGACATGACATAGGGGGATATAAGTTTTTTTAAATCCCATAAAGGTCCTCTAATGCAGTTTAGCATTCAGTTGGAGAACATAAAGGTTTTCTCTAATACAATTTAGCATTTGGTGAGAGGAGATAAGTTTTCTCTAATACTGTTTAACATTTGGTGAGAGAAACACATGATTTCTCTAATGCACTTAGCATATGCAGTTTAGCATAAAGTTGGAAAAATTGAGACCTACAAACGAGAACGGTATAATTTAGATAATAAATGTATCATCCTGGTTTGCTACATTCCATTTTTCCATTCATATTGGTGAGGTATTAGGTATACGTGATTGTATTGGATCTATGTCGCACATGACACATGCATTTAATACTTTTCAGTATCGAAAGTCTTGCAGGACGGAATGATGGACTTTTGTTCTCTTTGGATCAAATGTTTTGTTTCTAAAACCTTATTGACTAATATAGTAATGTCACTTAACCGAGTTTTTAAACTGCTTTTAAACTAGGGTTAACACTGCAATTAAGTATTGTCCAGGGGGGAGATTGTTAGACATTTTTGTAATTTTCCATAAAATTGGACAATATTTAATTGCATTTTTCAGTTTTAAATAACTTATCGGCCAATTTACGTAATTTTATCCAGATAAAAATAATAAAGTAACCCAATAAATGATCTAAATCAATGGGTCAAAGTTTGGGTGTAAAATGAATCTCAATCAGTGTGGACGAACCCATATCGGGCCTGTGATGAGGAAGTTTAATATGGAAGTATATATAAAGGTTAAGGTCTCCTGTAGTTGCTCGTATCAATCGTAAGTATAAGGATTCTCTGACTCATTAAGAGAGCTTACGTTTTAAGAAAACTATAGAAAGACCTTATCCGCGTCCCAAAAAGTAGTTCTCGTGAAAGCGGCTGCAGATTCGCGCTCATTTCAACTTTGAAAAGCTTGTTTGAAGTTATGAAGACCGAAAACAGATATTTTCAGTATTTATTTGTTTCTTGCCCTTTTACATTCGATCTGATCTGAGATGTGTAGCTAAGTTACTGTTATAAATTATATCATAGAAACATGTTCTCTGTCATTTTATACAGACACGTTGCAAGTAAGAACACCACACTTCTGTTGTTTTCCTCGTGAGCATCGCCATCGTTGTTCTAAGGTCTTTCTATCACTTTCATCTGAACTCATACCATCGTTGCGTAAATTTCTTTTACTAAAGATGTGATTTGTAGTATAATATTTAATAAAATTGTAAGCTAAGTTTTTATAGTTATCAATGATACGTTATTAATAAAGTAAAACAATAATAATAATAATGTAATTTTATAATAACGTTAAAGTAAAAATTGTAATTTTAATGAACATTTATGAAATTGCTTTTAAAATATTATAATAAGATTGAAACACTTAATTTTTTAATAATAAAAGCAATATATACTAATTCATATTCTATTTGACATTAACTTAATTAACTGATCACATTAAAATTGAAATACGACTTTTGATGTTGAAACTAAAGCATATAAAATATGTAGTACTCATTTCAATAACTCTCAACGTTATGTTAATTCTTTTTATACATAAATTTGAGACAACTAAAAGAGCACATGAAATCTGTGCTTTAATTAATTTTGTTCATATATTTACGTGAATCTCGTATAAAATGTGTGGATGAAATTTAATGAAATAAGGTAAAAGCTAATTTATAGTATCTGAAAAGCTGGTCTCTTAAAGGAATGATATGTTTCAGATAATATTTTAAAGGAATTAGATAAAAATTTTGAGTTTTTAAATATTTTTATATTAACCTTTATAATTTAAAATTATTATTTATCTTTTTATAAAATTTTAAATTATTTAATCTATTTTTACTTAAAATGACATAATATTAAAAGTATTAAATTTCAAATATGATGCTATTTTAAAAGTTTAAATAAACGAAAAATTAGTAAAATATAATATAATAATTTATACAACAATTACATAATATTATAGATAGATAAATAATATCTTTAAAATAAAAAATGGTTAAACAAAAAAGATCCTTTGTAATTATCCCAAAATTTGTCTAACTTAATAAACACAAATACAGAGAGTTGGTTTGTTATGAACCAGAACATAACATAATAATAGTGATGATCCATACAAAAGAACTAAGAACACAAGAAGAAGCAGACGATAAATTGGTTCAATATATCGGGAGAAGAGATGGAAATACTGTGTCACACTGTCACGTAGAGGACGCTATTGATTATCGGTGTGATGTGATGGAAGCATGAATATCTATGTACGGAAAGCGAAAGTCCACATAAAAATATATATATATATATATTCTTTTTTTTTTTACCATTTTTATTGTTCCCTTAAAATGGTAAAATAATCCGACCCAGGAATGTCACTGTCTCCTTCGTTCACTCGAGCCCTTCTTGTTAGTCTCTTTCTCATATGTACATGTATACATTTGGTTAACTCTTTTATAAGAAGACGACGATGAAGAACAAATGGAGTTAAAAAGCTGAAGATAAGCAAGTCTCTCCTGTTTGGCTATAAAAGGGAATATAACCTTTCCTTTCTTGAACCACCAAGTCTTTCTTTTCCGTCTCTGTACCTGTAGCCTTACCCTCCAAACTTTCTCAAAGTGGTAGTTTGTGGTTCCTTTAATCAGAACCTAACTGAAGCTATAGCCTCCCTGAAACTGAAGGTAAACAAAGGGACGAAATCTATCTATCTCACTGACATAGCTCTACCTCCTCTTTTTTTGGAATTTTTTTTTTCATTTTTTTTGCATGTCCATGAGGTTTGTAATGCATCTCCCAGCGCTATTTTCCTTTCTGGGTTTTTCTTACTTGGATCTGAACTTTTTTTTTTGAATGGGTGTTCTTCTCTAGGGTTTTTGCTCAATTCTTCTTCCAGATTGGCAAAACCCCACCTCTTTAAACTCTCGTTCCATGCTTTTAGTTTTTGTTTCTGTTTACGTACGGATCATATATGTGAGCTTTTGATCGATGATGATGATGATGATGATTTCCCGTATATAAGGAGAGGGAAGATGGCTAGAGAGAAGATCAAGATCAAAAAAATTGACAACATTACTGCGAGACAAGTGACCTTCTCTAAGAGGAGGCGAGGACTGTTCAAGAAAGCTGAAGAGCTCTCTGTACTCTGTGATGCGGAGGTTGCTCTCATCATTTTCTCTGCTACAGGCAAGCTCTTCGAGTATGCTAGCTCCAGGTACGTCCATCTGTCTTTAATCGGTCGAGATCTCTTCCTTCCAATATCATCAAAGTAAACCTTTAGGTCTCCTTGTCTCTATTCTCTTACCTATTCAAGTTCTTATCTCAAGTCTGTGTCCGTACATGCGCGTGCACGGTGAGATATGAGGGTTAGAGAGTTATATTAAGATGAAATAGCATCGTCATCGCCATAAATAAGGAAAAGAGAGCATAAAGTTAAGATCTTTACAGGAATTTCATGGCTCTCTATACATGTAAATCTTTGGTCTTCTAGTATTTTGGAGGTCTCTAGTAGTACTAACTCTCTAGGAAGATTACTAAGTAGCCCGCACAGTAAGGTGATTGGTTTTGTGGATCTCATCTTGTGTCTAAGTAAACCTATTCTTCTCTTGTGTATAAATAAACCTATCTCTTCTCTTGTGGATCTATTCTTGAACTTCTTCTTCTTCCGAGGCTCTCTGCAATTTCAAGTAAAATGTTCCTACGAGTCTTCTTTCTTTGCTCCGACGTGAAATCTTACGAACTTCTAATTCTTCTCACTCTCAACAACATGTAATATAGTGTTCTATGTGTATCTATCTTGTTGGCTTTCCATATCGATACCTCATGTATTGATCTATGCCTTGCTTGAGCCGTGAATATATCATAGATTCCATAAGATGAATGGGAACTACAGTACCGGCAAGGAAAACCTCTCATTAGAGAAGAAGCTTGACAACGGCGGCCCTATTTTGCATTTAGTTTTTTAATCTCAGACGTTCAACATGACATTTAACTTAATGGGATGACCTTCCTGTCCAAATAGTAAGAGAATATTTAGAAACGTGTTTAGAACGAGTTCAATATTGAAAATGCTTTCATTGACCAGCCTAGGATTCATCAAAACAGCAACAGCTAACATTGCAAGGATTAAAGCTTGAGTATACGAGTAAATGAGTAAGTAATAGGGAATTGATAAGATCAGGTAGTGTCTTCGATGTAATGTCTTGTTTCTGTAATAGTAGGCTTGGAGTTTGATGACAACATGTGATATGTGAGTAAAAGTTCACGTGTTAAGAGATCTCGGATCGAATCGATTAGTGATGATAGCCATAGCTAATTAGATTATAGAGTTAATTACACTTAATTTGTAATCATGTTTTAAAAATTATTATTTATCTCATGTTGTGTTATTTATCTGTCACATAAGCTCTTTATTGTATTCTCTTAACTCTCCGTTTGTTCATAACATTAAACAATGTTGTATTGTAATCACGACTGATTACTGGTTTAGGTTATTTAACCTAAGATTATTGACATTAATGTAAATTCTTCTCTTTGATTACTGGTTTAGATTGAATCTGTAAGTTTGCAAAGGATATAGAGAATGTCGTCAAAACCTGAAATAATCAACACTTTCATGATACATGAAATCATAAGATACCATCTTTTACAGATATAAATGGGGAATTCAAGTATATATATATACAGTTGTTGATACTCAAATAATATGCTTAATTGGAAGAGATTTCAGGGGAAAAAAAAGATCCAAAGAGTGAAGAACAAAGGTGATATTCGTTCTTGGAAGTTCGAATTCACCTCTTTCTTATATGAGGTTGTCAAAATTTGAATCTTACTTGATTAAAGGAAACGAGTGAATTATGTTTTTCTATGCACACACATCAATTTCCTTCTCTACCATTCTTTTTTTCTTTCAAGTTGAGTTGGAAGGATGCCTTTCTATTTTCTTATCTCTTCTTTTTCAAAATTCTAAATAATAAATTGTGGGTGATATTGCAAATGGAGCCATGATTCTTCGATATGTCCCCAAATTTGTGTACCAACCCTGTCCCATAAGATCTAAGCCATCCATTTATGTGAGCCACATAAATGAATGGCTTAGATCTTATGGGACAGGGTTGGTACACAAATTTAGGGACAGAAGATTTCATGCCTGATTCTTCTGGCTACAATGGAATTCATCGTACCTTAATTATGGTCTGCAATTGTAATTGCTGTTGGGAGGCATAGCTTAAACCCTGAAGTTGGTTAATTGAAATAGGTGTGTTGAAATTTGTGAAAAGAATAATAACCGATATAATGAAATATAATTGTAAACCTCAACTTGCTAAGTGGTTTTAATATTGGGAAATCAATGATCAGATATTAATTTCTTAGGAAAACACTTGAGAAATAAATGTGCTGGAATGAGAAACACATGTACGTAAATTACGTAGTATGTGTAATAACAAAGGTCGGTCTGTCTCCTACCGACAATTAAGGCTAAGGATTCGACAGAAATAGGAACTAGATGATGTTTAGGAGCTTTGAGAAGATCTGAAAGGATAGGGACATCTCAGAAGACAATCCATGTTCCTTTTTTAATGACAACTAATGTATTTAGGGATAAGAAGCTAAAGTTATATTCCCAAAACCCGGGCCTTAACGAGATTTCAATTAGGTGTTGATGACGATGAGGTTAAAGTTATTGGCTCAAGGAGAGGAGAGGAGAATGAAATGTTTGCATTATGGCAAATGCTTGAGCAATGGTGCATTGTCATTTAGCTGTAATTTATAGATTCTATATTAGGAATGTCCTATGGTTTCACCTTCCTTATTTTAATTCTTATATTTTGAAAATCATTTCTTACTCTCTTATAGTATTGTTTAATTATTATAAAACTCATTCCTTCATATATATTTAAAACAAATTTAAATTTAAGCTTTAACATGATGCTGTTATAAGGTTATGATTGGACCAAAAAAAAAGAATATGACAAAAAATATTGTATGATAGTTTAACAATATTAATGAAGTAACTAATAATTTTCAAAATATAATAATTTAAATAAAAATAAAAGTGTAATTAAGTATTATAAATATGAATAGTAAGAACCATATATAAGGATAATAAACTAAAACCTTATCCTTAAGTAACTTTTTGGTCTGCTACCATTTAATTACTATGCAGAATGTGATTTGGTTATTAGCAATTAGATTCCTTTTCTTCCTCTATTTCTCTAATATATTGTTTAAAAGCGTACATCAATGACCCTCTCCAGACTCTCGCAAAGCATTTAAAAGGCTCAAATGAATTTGCTTATAAAATAGGAAAACCTTTTTCCATGCATGCCAGGAATCTCAAGAACGTTTTAAGGTTTAGAAGCTCTATGGAGTTGCTTTTCACTTGTCCATTTGTGTGCTTTGCTAACCCACTGGATATATAAGCTTAAGTGACATTCTTAAACCAATGCTATTCCGCTAAAATGAATTTCCTTGAACTAGGTTTTAGAATATACATGCAATGGAATAAAGCAATTTCTAATTTCTTAATATGTATTCCCTGCACTCATTGAAGAACAGTGCTTTCACAATGAACTTCATTATTATTCTTTTTGTTTCTTATTATATGTTGCTATACGTTTTTGGATTTTTCTATTTTATGGTTAATATACGTTTTTCATTCTTGGGCAGCATGAAGGATACCCTCGGTAGGTATAACCTTCACTCAAACAACTTGGCCAAACTGGACCAACCATCTCTAGAATTGCAGGTAATAGAAGCACATGAAACCTACTACCATCTTATCCTCCAACTCTACTGCTGCAACTACGGTTCTTAACTTGGAGATTTTGTATTCCTTATTGTAGCTAGAGAATAGCAATCACATCCGGTTGAATAAGGAAGTTGCTGAAAAGGGCCAACAACTAAGGTATGTGTGAGAATGTGGTGGGACTTTGTCCTTGGGTTCTGATATTTGCTTTTATAATTAAGATTAGAGGATTGTCCCTTGTAACAGGCAGATGAGAGGGGAGGATCTGCATGGACTAAACATCGATGAATTGCATCGTCTGGAGAAGCAGCTTGAAGTAGGACTAACTCGCGTGCTCGAAACCAAGGTTTTGTGTCCATGACTTTTATATATAAAGTGTCTGTGGTTGTGATCACTTGGTAATAACTTGTTTTTTTTTTTTTTCTGTTCTTAGGGGGAAAAGATAATGACTGAGATATCTGCACTTGAAAGGAAAGTAAGTGAAAAGAATTTGGAGTTTTGACTGGTTTGCAGAGAGAATGTTGTTGTCTGCAGAAGGAAATAAGTGTGTTTTGAAGAAAGACTTATTGAGTTACTATTTAGCAAAAAACACTCTTTTATTATAGCAACATTACACTGTTATGCTTCAACTTTTGATTCTGACTGATAGAGATGTCAATTTCATGGAGTTGAATAGAAGCATAAGAATGGGGATATGATGGATGATTGTTAATGGTTTATTATTGTTTGTAATGACAGGAAGCGCAGCTGCTGGAAGAGAATAAGCAACTAAAACAGAAAGTAAAGAGTTACCTTATAATGAAAACATATTTACTGCTTAATCCATAATGATGAGAATCGTATGACTTGGATTACGTGCAGATGGCAGCAATGATGTGCAAGGCCAAATGGCCATTGGCTGTAGAATCAGACGTTGCAGTACAAGTAGAAGAAGGCGTATCATCCGAGTCTGCCACAAATGTCTGCAGTTGTAATAGTGGCCCTCCTTTAGAGGATGATAGCTCCGATACTTCCCTCAAATTAGGGTAAGCTCTCTCTCTCCCTCTCTGATTGATCTCTGAAAGAAGTGTAGTGATTTTTATTTTCTTCTCTGTTGTTACAGGCTTCCTATCTGAAGCTGTAGAAGGCACACGGTAACATTCCTTCATTTGGAGGCTTTAAGATTTCTGTATCTTATTATGTAAACTTTGACTTGAATGGCAACTGATGACATTTCGGACACTCGTCGATCGTTTATTTGTGTTTATGTAAGAACCTGAACAGGCCAAGTGTGTCCGTCTGTCTGGCTTCGCAATCTGTTATGATGTCCAGTTCTCTATATAACTATGTAAGAATCGAGTAGATTACCATCCTTTTACTTAAGGATCTCAACTCAACTCAACGCATGCCTCTGCGTCAAGTTCCATGTCGTTTTATTTTTTTTAGTTTTTTCTCACTAAGTATTGAATTCATGGATATATTTTCTTTATTTTATTTCAGTTTTTATCTTTTAAAAATTATAGTAATTACATAAATTTTGTTATATTTTCAATTTTTCTTTAAAATATTGTATTAAAATTTAAGAATTTGAATAAATAAATATATGAAAATTTTATCAAATATGATTAGAGTTTATATTTTAATTTAATTTTACTCGGACTATTTTTATTTTTAAATACATTTGAAAATCTGTAAAATTTTGAAATTTGATTTATTTCCATGCATGAATATGAAAAAAGAGTGAAATAGTTAAATTAAAATGAAAATACTAGAAATTTAAAATAATTAAAATGGAAGGTACGTTTCTATAAATTAAAACTAATTAACTGTTAAATCTTGAAAAATAAAGGCCATTTTTGTTTTTGCTTTTTTTGGTTATAATTTTCAATTTTTGCTTTTCTTTTAAATAAAAATAAAAATATGGTTGAGTATTAAGTTATTTTTTTTATAGATAATAATTAATAAAATATAAAATAAATTATTTTTAATTAAATAAATTTATTTTATTCTTTTATATAATTTTTATTAACACATTGTTAATAAAATTATTTTATTTTATAAACAAAATTTAAATATAAATTTAAAAATATTTAAATATTAAATAAAAATTTATTTAACAACTAAAATATTGAAAAATGATGTCTATTTTAAAATATTTTAGTTGTTAAATAAAATTTTATTTAAAATTTATATATTTTAAAAATCATTATTAATAATTATT
>JAOSBP010000002.1:4584470-4597109 GCA_027563825.1 Erythroxylum mucronatum | reverse complement strand
AGATAGTTGAGTAAGTCAATATAGGATTCGTCACTCTAAAGTAATTAGAGAGAATATTCTACTGTTCTTGATTAGTAATAATTTATAGAATTCTTTGGTTAGAGTGAATTGATATTTGAAAAAAGAGTTTTCAATTTTCAATTATAAATCAATTACTAATTAGCAAGAGCGAACATGATTGGATGATAAGAGTAGACATTGAATCCGTACTCTGTTCAATTAGAATATTGAATGACGAAAGGATTAAATTATACATTATAGCCATGCATGGACAGGTTAAGTCAATTACTTTGACATTCCTTATATTTGGGTAATCATGATATGTTGCTAGACGTTAATCATGATTTATGATTATTAATTATTTAATTGGAGAATTAAAGATAAATTAAAAGAAGTTTTAATTTATCTAATTCTAATTTTGAATTAGAATTATAATTTATAACATTGTCAATTTATTAGGAACCTAATGAATCACACATTAAAGAGCAATTTGTGAAAGAAAAATTAATTTAATTAAGTTGGACTTAATTATAAAGTTTGAGAAACTTTGGGAATCAAATATAAGATATTTGATTATATTAAAATTAAATTAATTAGAATTTGAATTTGAATTTGATTTTAATTATAATTAAAGAGATTTAATTTTAATAAAAGTCTGTTATGATTTTTCTATTTAAAGGGAAGAACTTTTTAGAAGCTAGCACTTTTTGTTTTCTTCCTCTCAAAGTAGTTGGGAATTGCTCTGTGGATACTATCAGAGACTGAATAATTGGACAGCTCGTGATTAATCAATCAGAAAAAGTTTCAAAGATTTTTCAACAAAAAGCGAACAAGGTACGATTTCTAAATTGATTTGTGTTTTATTCAAATTTAATCAATTATCGGAATCCGCTCGGAATCTATAAAAAAATTTTATTTTTCGCTGCACCCGTGATTCAATCATGATTAGATTCCTACAGTTTATATACAAATATCATTTTCTTGCTAGATTTGAATCCCCAACATATTGTAAACCTTTTTTTATGTGTAAATTTTTTTAAACAGATGAATGTAACATTTACGGATCATATTCAAGGAGGCAAGTCTTAGAGCAACTGATAAAAGTTACTACTTTCTGATAAAAAAGTCACATGTTCAATTAATTAAAATAGTCTTTTTTGTAAAAAATGTAAAAAAAAAGTTACGTATATTGATGACTCTTTTTCGACTCTCAAGAAAAATAGGAGATTTGTGCATGGAGATGCAACGAGCATTGTGTTGTCGTCGTCAAGGAGGAGTGGATGTTTATCCAAGCTTTGGGCTCAACAGTCCAGCATATATTGGGATCTGTTTTCTATGCACAGCATGTACGTTGGTGTGATATTTCTTTAAAGCCAGTACTCCAAGAAATGGTGAACACCTTGTTGTCATGCTATTTTCTTGGAACGTCAATTGCTAGCACATGACATTGTCTTCTCTACCAGAATTGATCAGAATAGAATGTTACTAGCCGCCACTACCTCCAGTATGCTTCCTGTTCCTGCCATAGCACAATTTCTGGTAGGCTTATCTTCCAGAGTCGAAGATTCCCTGCAGATTTTGTACTGTTCACTGGAAATGTTGCTTCCTTTTGGACCTTTAATTAGAGTTTTGCTACTTGAGTTCACCAATATGACCGCAGATAATGAATTGGTTTACATTTGAAGAATTTTTCTTCCATTTATTGTACGATAATGTTTATATTATATGATCCTTCTCAGTTTCGGGAACATGAAATGAACTCATAAACTGTAATTTACCTTGAATCTTGTACTTGAAACCATTATGAGCTTACATGCATGTTTGATTGTGAATAAAGGTTGCGAGCACAAGTGTTCCTTCATGTGGCTGTTTCCCAGTTCATATTTTTGTAGGTATGAGAGGTTCGGCGATGGCAACTTTAGGAAACAAGATTGCACCAGAGAATATAAAGGAAGAAACCATCCAAGCGCTAGCTTCTTACTACTTGGAAGTTGTGCAGAGGTTGTACGTAAGGATAAGGATTCAAGTGATCTATCATTTTCAGAAGCAACTTTCGCTAGACATACCATGTGATGCAGCATTACAGTTCAGTCCGCCCGACATCATATCTTACTCAGTTAGAATCCACGTTACCGTCCAATTTAAGGAAAGATGAGTCGTCTTAAAAACTTTGCATTCAGGTTGGAGAGAATACAAATAGAAGAATTGAAGATAGAGCATAAAACTAAACTCCAGTGAACAATCTACTCTTGTCTTGTAGAGATTTATCATGTCTCTCCTAAGACCGACCAACTTTACCTTTCTCAAAGATTTAGATACCTTCTCGATCAGTTCTTGAAAAGAAACTCGCTTAACGATGCTCTCGGTGATTTTATGTAAGCTGATGGATGGACTCCACTGATTGAGTTGAAGAAAGTACCCTTCAAGTTGGCTCAACATTGATGGCTTATTCTCCTGTCTTTTTTCTCTAGACACGAAATCACAATTTATCAATGGATATTTCTATTCATCTTACGTACCCTAGCTAGTGTAAAGCGTAAACCTGATGAGCTCGTAGGAGCGGTTCATTTTTGTCCCGATCTCCATGCATGTCTGGTTATTGAATTATTGTCAGAAAATTACGAGACCAACTTTGAACTTTTCTCTTTGTTTGTGGGATGATCCTTTCCGAAAAATTTCACCAATTCAATTCCACTGGATCTAGATCTAGTAGTTTAATGTAATACTTCAAAATTACTGCATAGTTATCAATGAAAAAGTACTGAAAGAATGAATTAAAGTGGCATAAGAATTTAATGCAACTGTACTGATTCTAAAGTAAGAAAGCGTCATTAGAAGATAGGTCATAACTGATAGTTCTAGTACTGACATATTAGATAAAATATAAATATTTTTAATAAACTAAAATAAAATTATTTTATTTTATTAAAATAAATATTTTTTAAGTTCAATTTTATTTATAAAATGGTATTTATTTTAAATATAAAATGATAATTTTATTTGGAATGCATATATTTTGAAGATATTTTAAATTTAATTAAATGTATTCATAATTATTAAATTAACTAATCATAATTTAATTTAATCACAAAAATCAAATTATTCATAATTATTATCAATAATTAATATATTAAATAATTAAATAATATATATTTAATTGATAGTAATTAGGTTATGGAAAATACAGAAACAGAAACTGCTTTTTGTAATTTTTATAAATTTGAAAACTGAAAGATGAAAAACAAAAATTAAAATTTAAGCAAAAAGATTTTTCTTTACTAAATATTAAAATAAAAAATGAAAATTTTTTAAAAAGAAAATAAACGGCCCTTAGCAAGATTTTGAATTCCGTTCCGTACCGATTGGTGTCAGGCTGTACGTATTGTATTGATCAGAGAACAACACAAAATAGAGGTGCTTGTGGCGCGGGTATAAATACCGATCGGTACTTGCGTGTTTTGTCTAGTATCGGCCGACACTTATAGTATTTATAATATCTACCGGTACCTAGGCATTTATAATACCTGTCGGTATTAAAATTTTTGAAAAATATGGAGGTTTATTAGCAAAATTTTTTTAAAAAAATTAAAAATTGCTCCCTCCTTTTCTATTTTAAAATTTTTTAATTAGTTATTTAGTTCAACTTTTATTGTGATTTTTTATTTTTTATTTTTAAAATAAAATAAGTATTTTTATTGTTAATTGTAATTATACATTCAATAAAACTTAAATATAAATTATTTTATTTAAATTTATTTTAATCTTTTATGTAATATTTATTAATATAGTATTAATAAAAATACTTTATTTTAAAAAATAAATAATTTAAAAATGATTATTTATGAACTAATATTTATTTTATATAACTTTAATTATAAAATCAAATTTTATTCAAAATTTATATATTTTAAAAATCATTATTAATAATTATTAAATTCAATTTGGTTGATTATTGGCGTTGGTGTAGTTTATTTTTTTTCCCGTAGATAATAATTACATATTAGATAAGATATAAAAATAAATTAATTTTAATTAAATAAATTAATTTTATTATCTCTTATATTATTTATTAACACATTGTTAATAAAGTTATTTTATCTTATTAAAAAATATTTTTAAATATAAATTTTTATTTAAAATTGATGTTTATTTTAAATATTTTAGTTGTTAAATAAAATTTATATATTTTAAAATATTTATTAATAATTATTAAATTTAATTTATTTAATCTAATTATAAAAATTAAGTATAATTAAATTATTCATAATACGTAACCGGTTTTAAATACAAGACAGTCGAGTCAAACTGGGGCGACATGGAAATGCTCCGAAAGAATGGGGTTAAGTTTATAATTCCGCTCGCTTTTTTTCGTGTTCTAAACTTCTAATGAGCCCAAAATGATGTTCCGTTATAGTTAAGGTCTCAACTATCACATTCTGACAATGAGCGTGAGATGAACGCTCCCATTCCCAACGCCCATCTACAATTTCATCCACCAGTCTGATAAGACTTCATTTTCACTTTTCCCATGATGCGCGTGAAACACACATTCCAAACTGTGTTTCGGTTACCATTTAACGTCTCGTTTTCTATACCTACCTAATCAGTTACCCCTCGCTCCAAATGGCTAATTTGTGTGAAATGTGAAAGTTAGGGTCAGCGCTGCTTTTCTCATCCAACTTTTCTCAGTCAACATTTCTGGAAAATTTCCGTTACTGACTCCGTTCGTAGACTCCGATCACCGTTGAGCTCTTCGTTCCCATGAATAACGCTCTCGGAGTTTTCGATTTCAAGAAGGAAGACGAGCTAACGGAGCTCGCCGCTAGCAAATTCTTGAGCAAGTTCAAAAACCCTAACCTCGACAGTTTGGAGTACGAGTTTGCCGAACGCGGTACGGTTCTTGATGCTTCTCAAGAAATCTCTATTTCCTCCCTCTTGATTACGGGAAAGCAGTAGCGTTAGTGATGTTGATATCGATTGAACTGACTTTTAGCTGTGTTTGTGTATCTTAATTGGGGCTTTGGACTTTGCCTTGTTAACTTATATGTAGAATTTGAATTTTATATTCCGTTTCAGTAATTTAGTAGACCAGTTTTACGGCATTACACGTTTTGGGGGTCTGATGAAATAGATGGGTGCAATTTTCCAACTATGTATCGTAAATCGGTAAAATGGCCATTTTGCTAACCAGTACTGTTGTAGTGGGCTCATTGAGTTCTTCTTATCCTAAGTTGTCCTCTTCGTTTGATATTCTTTTTATTATATGCAATTATACCACGAGAGTCCTGTTGCTTTTCGCCCATTTCTTTTGATCTTGATCTTTTAAGTTCCTTCTTAATGTATTTACTTGAGCGTCAGGTGCTTGTATTTAATAATCTTTTCTGCATGCACAGATTCTCATGGACCTGATGTCCTGAGGCATGATACTGGCAGTTTTCCTTGTGTAGATGTTGATGCCACTGATTGTGATCGTAGTTGTGGCAATACTAATACAGATGCCCCTGTGGTAATGATGGGGGAGGACTTCTCTTCGGAAGAAGGAAATTCTTGCTTGGATTCTACTTCACTACCAAATTGTTTGATTCTTAAGAAAAAAATTCATCCCAATATGGAAATGCCATGGAAATACCAACTGACTGGTGTACTCTCAGATTCTCCATCTAGTGTACATTCTTTTCTCAGATCTCAAGTAAATTTGAATTCATCCATCCTTTTGTCAACTCTGTTGGATGATTAATATCTACTTCCTTTGAATATTCAGAGTAAGCATGTTGATGAGCAGTCAGATGCTGAAGGAAGCATGAATGAGAATTCTCCATCTAGTCAAACTCGTTGTATTTCAGAGGATGGTGGTATTTCCATACAATATTCGTTAATTTCATGACGTTTATGGGTTTTTAGGTTGTTATCTTACAAAGTTATTTTACTTGATTTCAGTTAATGTGAATAGTGGTGCAACAAGTCATTGTTCCAGTGGGTCTGAAACGGTATAGTATATACTTTAATTTCAGTTATCTATTTTGTTGAATCACTACAGGATCCTTGCTCTCTAGATTAAGTCCATTTGCATATTTTTATTTTTTTAATTTCTTTTGCTCCTTGACAGCAATGTACATCTTCAGAGATCCTTAGTAGTTTCCAGAAACTTATAGTGCCTAAATTTTATTGACATTTTGAACTCCATATTTCTGCTTGATTTGTTACATTTTGATTAACAGTGGTAATTTGCTTTAGTAAAGTGAAGGCTTTACCTTTGAATGATATAGTGTATATTGATAAAAATGAAGATGCTCACTGCTGTTCTAATATTTGTGATGACCAGAAAACTTTAGGTTTATTGACTATCTTTGTGTCAAATTTACAGGATGTCGTGAATTTTGTTGTTGATTATGTTGTGTATCGGCATGACAGTCATTCAGGATGCCTTGTAAATTTTTCTTCTAGTGGGATTAAAATTAATGGTTTGACTGCCCATACTGACCAAGAGTTCTTCAGCATTGAGATTGGAATTGATGATATCATCCATGTCGAATCCTATAACCTTGAAAAGGTTAGTTCGATTATCTTTGGTTGCTTATGTTTGATGGTAAAATATTGTTTATCACACTAATAGATCTTATCTGCATGTCTGAAGTTTGGAACTGTCATAATTAAGCTCCGAATGCTGTCAAAGAAGGATGCAATACAAGATGAGAATGCATATGGCACATCAGGTTGGTGGGCTTCTACTAATTTGGTGCAACATATTGGTGGAATAGTGTTCTTTTTCATGTATTTAAGTGCCATGTAACATTTTAATTTATGTTCTTGAGCTTAGATTTGTCGCAGTTTGTTGAGAATTTTGCACCTCCTAAACAAATAAGCTCCCTCTGGTTTCCAGAATATTCACGTGCCTTGTTTTGGGACTTTTTGGTTTTTGTAGAAAACATTTTGATTAACAGGTTTCCAATTACAAAAGGTGCTGCTATGTCGATGTTATAAACTCATAGTGCTACATGCTGAACACATAATTTGTAATTAGTCTACTGTAGTTAAATAGTTGGCTAAAGTGATTTTTGCGCTGAATATTTTTTGATGTTTTGTAATTTGTAGATAATGTATAACACTAAGGTTTTTGACAACTAATTGATTGCTACCATGTAGTCTGGTTTCATATTCTGGTTGTAAAAACTTTTGTAGCTTCATTATGTACCTCAACATTGCTTTTTGAACTGATTTTATATGCTTATCTTATGTGCGTAGGTGTGGAGGAGTTGGAGTTTTCAGTTGTTGAGCCCAACTGGCTTGCGATGTGGGAGCACTTAACATCTTTGAATATGAAATACTTTTCTGTGTGGAGGACTGTGGATGAGTAAGCATCTGAAAACTTTGTTTTTAATAAGAATTTTCTGTATAATTTATTATTCTCTCTATAATTGCATACCATGAGTAGATTTTGTCTACTCTGAAGATAGTTTATGACTTTTTTAAGAACTCTTCTGCTGAGGGCTCCATCTGATTCTAGTAATAAGCCCTCTTATCTCCATCTGATTGTAGTAGATGCATATATAACAATATGTTGCCTTGCTGTGAGTTTATATCTTGATGTCCGACTGACTCACCCATATATAATTTGCTTACCAGTTTAGAAGCTCAAAAGTTTGTGCTCTGTGAGTGATTGAGAGCCTTATGGAGTTAAGTTTATGTTTTTCTTTGTATAGATTGGATTTGAGAATTACTTAAGGAGTTAAATGCTTTGACACACTGACATGGTAGACTTAGATTAAAGTTACCTGAAATGCTTCCCTGTAATATCTTTTCCGTCAGCTGTCGAAAGAGGAAGTTTCACTCATATTGCAACTAACAATTGTTGGAAAAGTATATCTTCATTCTTTTCGGATAAAGGCAAAGTGTGTTTACAATCAGCAAAAAGTTTGTAGATGTTTTCTTATGGGCGAATATGTGACTGTATTCCTCCACAATTATGAGCAGCAATCATGTTTTTTTGTCCTACATGTAAAGAGTTTTCTCTTTCAATCGTTTGCAAATTTTGGGAGGCCATTACGAGTTTGGTAGTTAATTAGAAATGTACTTTGCATGTCTTTTCTTTCTTTTCATAATTCTCTTTCCCTAATTTTATGTTCTATTGTAGGATGGATGCTACAAGTGATGGAGCAGCAGATTTACTTCAACAAAGGCCTTATTTTCCACAGTGAGTAACAAATCAAATCCCCCTTCGAATTTGCGATGTTTTATTAAGCTTTGACTTCATGCTTGTTTTAATTTTTGTGATCTTTTGTTGCTGATTTTGGGCTCTTCATTTATACTTAAATGTTAACCAACCTAACTTAAAGTTATATGTTGTTGTCTTCTGACATTTTACCAATAAAATAACTCTTCCGAGTGATGACGGAGTTTTTTTGGATTTCTTTTACTTGAGTCCTTGATTCATTCATAACTTCCCAAAAGGATGCAGCCTTTAAACTGCCTGATGAGGCTTTTAAATTCTGAGGAGTTTGTGCTTTAGTTTGTGCTTTAGATGAATATTCTCTATATCTCCTGCAACATCTATTTCTTTAGCATAGAGATATTGTTTTCCATTGCATGTTGAATTTGAATCTTCATGCATATTGTAGTTGTTTAAATAAGAAAGTTGTAGATGGCACGTGTAATCCTTTTATGACAGATCTGAAAAATCTGACACCTTACAGTTTTGATGAGGCCTTTGAAGATGTTATCTATCCACAAGGGGATTCAGATGCTGTTTCCATCAGCAAGAGAGATGTAGATCTATTACAACCTGAGATATTCATTAACGATACTATTATTGACTTTTACATCAAGTAAGTTTCTTTGCTTCACATTGCTTTTTGCAATTATGACCTCTCCACTGCTATTTACTGGGGTTTTATGCATACATTGCTAATGAATGTTTCTTGAACATAAATGTCCTTAAGTTGCTCAGACTATGCCCTTTGTTTTTGGTTGTTCAATTTTCTTAATTATGATGCAGACCTTACTTTCAGTTATTCTTGTTGCTTTAATCCAAAAATCACCCTAGCTTGATGTTAGTAGAAGCTGGTTATCTCCAACATGATCTGTCTTTACAAGTTTCAATTGTTTTCTGTGATCAAGTACTTGTTTGAATAACACAACCGATTTGCAGGTATCTGAAGAATCAGATTCTGGCTGAGGACAAAAATAGGTTTCACTTTTTCAATAGCTTTTTCTTTCGGAAACTCGCTGATCTAGACAAAGATCCGGCTAGTGCTTCTGATGGTAGAGCTGCTTTCCTGCGTGTTCATAAATGGACAAGGAAAATGGATCTCTTTGGGAAAGACTACGTTTTCATCCCAGTAAATTTCAAGTAAGAAAATGATATGAAGAGCATACTGTTCCCGATAAATGTTTGCTTGGAGTTCTTTGTTTATGTGTTTTGTGTTATTTGGTGACAGTCTTCATTGGAGTTTACTAGTAATATGTCATCCTGGTGAAGTGGCAAGTTTTAAAGGTTAGTTCTACTGTTATTTATGTTGGTTATCTGATTTTTAATATTTCACGTATCTTTTATATAATATCAGATGAAGAACCAGGGAAATCTCTCAGAGTGCCATGCATACTGCATATGGATTCTATTAAAGGAACTCATGCAGGTCTAAAAACTCTTGTTCAAAGGTATTGCAAAGTTTTTGAAGCATGATTTAGTTTTCTGCTATATACAAGGCCGCAATGAAGAATGAACATTATAAATAGCTTTTTTTTTACGAATTTTCAGTAAAGTATTATTCAAATTCAATAATTTGCATTCACTTAGCAGTCACTAAAAACTACAAGTGCCTAAATGTGGGTTGGTTATTCATATTTTGGACAAATGACACTGTTGAAAATGGGTGGCTAGGCGTTCACTGTCACACAGTTAATTTATGCAGCTGATGTTGTCATGTTTGACTGGATCCATTGTTTGGCAATGCAGCTTTGGCACCTAAACTTCATTACTTTGTGCTTTATTATCTTCCTTTGATTTTTCATTTCATCATCTCCTGTGCATTTTTGAATGTCTCATTTACTTCTGTTCGTTTGCTGTTGTACCTTGATGTGGCAGTTACTTGTGGGAAGAGTGGAAGGAGAGGCACAAGGAAATGGTGGAAGATTTTTCTTCTAAGTTCTTGAATTTACGGTTTGTACCACTAGAGGTATCGTCTTATCTTATTATAATATTTGTGCGAGGGGTTAATGATGTTTTTGGAATTCCTTTCATTGTCTATCCCACTCTTCCTTCATCCTCTCTCTCTCTCTCTCTCTCTCACACACACACACACGCATTCACGCACATTCATACACTTGCACATGCGCTATACATGCAGACACAAGAATAATATGAGGACAGCACCTGGTCGATAAACATTAATGATTAGTTTCTAAAGGTTATGAGTTACAGCTGACATTTAGTTCTTGTTTACACAGCTGCCACAGCAGGAAAATATGTTCGACTGTGGCCTATTCCTGCTCCACTATTTGGAGCTATTTTTAGTTGACGCCCCTCTGAATTTCAACCCTTTCAAAATAAATGGCTTCTCAAAATTCGTAAGTTTATTCACTCCACCTTAAGCTTCTTTGTTTCTTTCTCTGTATGTTTTATCTCTCATTTTCAAATGTTTATAAAGAGGTATCCACTTTTAATTACTCAAGTACTTGGGAGGTGGAAATACAGATGCACAATGCAACGAAATATTCTGATACTCATATTTGGGTGGATATGGAAAGTAGCAATCAATAGATGCTTCTACTATGCACTCTTAGCTTGTAGCTATATCTATATCCAGACTAGGTCGGAGATCTGCTTTTTCCACGATGATGAAGAGTAATCTTCTAACTAAAATACAATAAATTGTTTGAATTAAAGCCTGAAACTATTATTGTTTCTATTCCACATGTTGGTTTCAGTATGGGTGCCATCAAACTTATTTTTTTAAGTTTTTAGTTGAATGTTGTGACCAATGAATGCTTATAATATCCCTGAACGTTTAAGATTTGTTGCCATATCTATCATCCTAGCTCTCAATCAGGTTTTTCTCTCCGAAACAGCTTACCGTTGACTGGTTTCCACCATCTGAGGCATCTCTTAAACGCACTCTTATCCAGAGATTGATTTCTGAACTCCTAAACAATCGTTTTCAAGACAGTGAATGTGGGGATAAGCTGCATTCTGATTTTCTGAAAGATGATCACAAAGACACTGGAGTTGAGTGTGTTTCTGAGGGATGCAATCCAGCATTATCTTGTAGAATAGCTGATTCTGAACCTGGCCAGGGCATTGAGATCACTTTATTAGATAAGTCTACAATGAGGAACTCTGAGTGTGTAGATGATTCCGGTTTGGTTCTCAGGGAGTTTTTTGAGCCAGGAGTTACAGCAGGATCATTACTTGCACAGTGTTCATCCTTTGACCAGCCATCTTCATATTACCACCTTAATTGTGCCGTGCCACAGATAGAGGTATACACCTTCCATCTCCCTAATAAATCTAAGCAGCATCCTTATTTGTGAGGAGAAAGTTTTATATTTTATTAACTTGTTTGTTCTGAATCTTCTTTCTAGTGTTTGTAAAGATGGAATTGAAGATAGATCTATCTTGGAAAATTACTGCAATTCCTGCTCCCTTTATGCCTCACATGTGTCCCATTTTATCACAGGATGGTGCAGAACCTGAGGAGCAGCATCTGTATTACTCATCTGGAGACACCGATTTCAACCAAATTACTGGGGCGATCCCTCAATCTGATTCTGTGCCATTCTCATTTCGAGGTTTCAGGGATGGTCCATCTTGGAATGCCGGGATTTCTATGCAAGTAGAGGATGATGGATCTCCTTCGGAAACATCAGTTTCTGATTCAGATGATTCAGAAATTGGCATCATTGAGAATGGCCATATGGAGGGAAATATGCGTTCTTGTCAACAGAACATTGACGAACAAAGATATACAGCCTCGGAAAACACGGATTGTTTAGTAGATGGCCATGCTTCTACCTCTAATGAGATGCTGGATAGTTATAGAACCGAAGTTACTGAAGATGGTGGTAGCTTTCCAGGTACCTGTGAGGATCACAACCTTACCTCTCCAGACGCCATGGCTGTGTTGTTGCATGAAAATGAAAACCCTATAGAAGAAGACGGAACGCATGAAGAACTTGAAGGCGCAGAGGTCACTGGAGATGAGGTACAGACAATTGGCAATGAGGATATGGCAGATTCTGAAGACCGGCAAGATGTGCAAACAATTACGAATGAAGAGGCCGAGATGGAAGAACAGCAAGCTGCAAAGCGGCGTCGTGTTATGCCTTCCATTCAGGAGGGAGATTTGATATCGAAGGATCTCCATTTGTAGAGCCTTTACAAAGACAGGATCTGTTGTATTTTTTGGGATTCTTTTGGGTATATACCCTATTTGTGAAGTTAGATTTGATAATATGACATAGTGAACACTAACAAGGTTCCAACAGAGTACGGACAGTGGATAGTGCATGGATGGTCTCGTTATAGAAACTTAGTCGATTCTAATTCGCACCTCACAAGCTAATCATATTTAGCTCTATCAATTATCAACTAAGAGACATCGTATCTCAAAATTTAAGCTGCAACCCCTCTTGCTTATTACTTAA
>JAOSBP010000002.1:4558177-4584370 GCA_027563825.1 Erythroxylum mucronatum | reverse complement strand
TCTGTGAAACCAGCCTCACGCAGTACCCTCCACTTTAGGACTCAAGCCAATCTAGCCTTCGCTAGTAAGGCATCAGTCAACTCCCAGCTTGGATTTTAGCTCTATCAATTATCAACTAAGAGACATCGTATCTCAAAATTTAAGCTGCAACCCCTCTTGCTTATTACTTAAATAAGATTTGAAGTAAAAGGGAGAAGGTAGATCTGTCCAATGTCCGTTAAATGTTTACGATCCATCAGAGAAAGTTACTCGTGTTCCTAACTATGAAGTTGGTCGGATGTTCATTGTATAAAAATAGAATGAAGAAAAAGAAGAGCAATCTTACAAACTTTCTCGGGACTTCTTGCTCAAAAAGTGTTGGTTCAGTGAGGCAAGCCCATCAGGCTCTGGAGCTCAACAGGCACCGGCTTGTTATCCATCCACTGCTAAGAGCGGGAGGTGGTCGTTGCTCTGTGAAACCAGCCTCACGCAGTACCCTCCACTTTAGGACTCAAGCCAATCTAGCCTTCGCTAGTAAGGCATCAGTAAACTCCCAGCTTGGATCGGGCAAGCCCGTAGATAGCCTTTTTCAGCCCAGCTTTCTGAGCCCACTCAACGTTCCAACACTTTCATGCCCCCTCTTGAGTTACAAGCCAGCGTTACCAGGCTCGGCGCGGTCACCCATCAATTTGTTCACTTAAAAAGAGTGGTTTTTCACTGTGCTTTTCCGAGGTGGTTTAGGGAAACTCTTTGGTTGCAATTCCATATGCTAAGACTAAAGAGGGGAGCTTCCTCAAGTATCTGTGGTGATATGGATAAAAAGACCAGTTAAAAGTAGCTTCTACACTTTGACTCCTTCAAAGCATACTCGGGAAGGATAGTACAAAATTCCATTCAAATCAAATGGAGATTAATGATGATTGAAAGAATGGATCAAACATTACTAGGCAAACCATTCAGTCCAACACCCTGAATGAATTAAAAAGAAAAGAATTATATTAAATTTAAAACCGTTTTATCTTCAAATCTCAACTAATCTTTTATGTTTTCTTCAAATTTAGAAAGCAAAAGGCTCTAATGACTTGTTGATCTTAGTAATTAGAAATACAATTTGGTTCCTTAGAACTCATTCCACATGCAATCTAAGGAACAACAAACTAATATATAATTACTTACTAACACGAACTTAGGGTTAAGTGGTGGATCATATTCTTCTATCCAACGGCCTTCCTCTTGTTAAATTTTGTTTATGACAGCCATCATGGTGCTTCTAAAAAGTAACCAAAAGATGAAATGATTTAACACTTAACCGTTTTAACGCATTTGAAAGCCGAAACCGCCAATCATCCTTTTCCAAAGTCGTTTAGATGTTTTTTCACTTTTTGATACATATAAACCAATACCACTTTATTTTCCGGATTATTTAGAATCGGTCTTTTTAACCCAGTAGATTGGCGTAGGTGGCGCATACCTTCGTCGTTTAACCAAGAGGTTTTGGGTTCGATTCCTGCCCTTGGAAATGCAGCAAACTCCTGGGCCAACTGTGACCCTGTTGTTGTTGTTATATATTATCATCTTCATCGTCAACACTAAGTTGAAGTCTTGCTAAGATATGTGAGGAGGTCTGATAGTATACAACCTTATCTTTAACATAGAATTTGTTGTATATAAACCAATAAAATCATCAAACATGCACCTTAGACTATTTACGAGCAAAATTAGGAGTAACTTTTTTTTTCTTTCCCGAATTTGTACTAAAATTGAAGTTTGTAAGTGGAAGACTTTTAATAATTAATATGAAATTTTAATAGTACTTATTCGAATAAAAATTAATTTTCAGATTAAAGTATATTTTTATTTTTTCTTACATATTCTTATTTGAAAAAAAGTTTAATTAAGATAAAAATTATTAAATTAAATGCGTAAGTAATCATTTTTTCATTTATTGTGTTATAATGCTTTTCATAATTAATGCATGACTTTTGAAATAAAAAATTGTAAATTTTTTTTAAAATTTGATTGTTTATTTGATAGCAAATTCACAAAAGAAAAAATATTATAACCCTTTTAAATATTGATTAATAAGTAGTTGAATTTTCGCTTGAATAGATTTGATTTTATTATTTACATGAGCATTAATTTAAAATACATTAATAGATTATTTAGACAAACTTAAGATGATCACAAAGCGTCAAATATTAAGACAATATGTGATTTTAGTTTTTATTTATCGAACACGAGATAAATCAGCTGTTTCATGAATGGTTTGTACTATCCTATTTTGCGAGATCTCATTAATATATTTACGTTAATTCTATATAAATATATGGATGTTATTTAAAGAAATAAGGTAAAAATTGGTTTACTGAAGCAGAGGATTTGTCTCTGTCGAACACAAACCAATAAAAAATTGTACAGTCAGATTTTTTTATGTCAAGAAAAGTAAAATTTTCCAACCGAATAACCCGGTCCGGTTCGGTTCACGCATTCAATAGTTAAGAGAACCGGAGAGTGCCGTTACTTTCCTCACATGCAAAGCACGTGACCTACCCCACCAAATTTGAATTCGGACGAAGCGCCTTTTATTCAAATCCAATCCTATCGTCCCCCAAAATAAGCCATTTTCTTTCTCAGGTGGCCGATCCATACCTCGCTGTTCTCAGATCCTTAGAGATGTCGCCGGCGACACGTCGTTTTAGCTGATACGTCGAAGAAAGATACGCATTCCGTCCCACTGTTTTGAAGAGGCGATCGTTGGTCGTGTTGTCGTGTGTTTGCTTTGTGGTTTTATTTAATTGATTATTTATTAGGGTTTTGTTTGACGGAAATGGATAATTCAGAGTGCGTGCGAGTTGCCGTCAATATACGGCCGTTGATTACGCCGGAGCTCATCAACGGTTGTACTGATTGCATCACGGTCGTCCACGGCGAGCCCCAGGTATCATGTTTGAGCTGCTTCTGTTGATTTCTTCTTGACCCGAAAAGTTCCGGTTTGAATTGAAAATGTTCGATTATTGGGGTTTTGATAAGTGTAGGTGCAAATTGGATCGCATTCTTTTACTTATGACTATGTGTATGGTAGCACGGGATCGCCTTCCTCTGCTATATTCGATGATTGTGTGGCTCCGCTTGTTGATGCTCTTTTTCATGGCTACAATGCCACGGTTCTTGCCTATGGACAGGTCTTCCCAGCTGCTTTTTTTTTCCCTTTCTTTCTCGTTTTCCATAAGTTCAATTTATTTGTGTTCTTGATGTGTCTGATTTGAAATGATTCAAACTGAGTGGCTTAAATTTCTGAATTTAGACGGGTTCTGGGAAGACGTATACGATGGGGACTAACTACACAGGGGAAGGGAGTAATAGCGGGATAATACCAAAGGTGATGGATAGCATATTCAGTAGAGTTGAGACATTGAAAGAATCTACAGAGTTTCTAATAAGAGTATCTTTTATTGAGGTAAAAAGAAAAGTTTCTTCAGGCTTTATTGTGGTTGGGTTGAGATGATAACTACAAGATTGGTTTTAATGCTCAATTTTGTGGTATGTTGACTTGATAGATATTCAAGGAAGAAGTGTTTGATTTGCTGGATCCGAATTCGACAGCTTTTGCTAAAGGGGAAGGGGCAAGTGTTGGGAAACCACCTTTGCCTGCTAGAGTTCCTATACAAATCAGGGAAACAGTGAATGGAGGAATAACACTAGCTGGGGTGACTGAACCAGAGGTTAGAACTAAGGAGGAAATGGCCTCAAACTTGTCTCGTGGTTCGTTATCTCGTGCCACTGGAAGCACTAACATGAACAGTCAATCGAGGTGCAGTGTTTTATTTCCTGGAGATGTACTGGTCTATATCAAGTTATCAACTTCGGCTTGACATTGTTTGAACTCATCGAATGTTTCGTCTGTTCTACAGTCGGTCGCATGCTATATTCACAATTACCATGGAACAGAAGAAAAATATACAATGTACGCCTGGAGTAAATAATGATCATTTTGGTGATGATATCTTATGTGCAAAACTACACTTGGTCGACCTCGCTGGGTCAGAAAGGGCAAAACGAACAGGCGCAGATGGCATGCGTTTCAAAGAGGGTATTTTCGTTTTCGTTCCATTCGAGTGATAAACAGATCAGTGTCCTGGGAAATATCCTTTCTATTCCTTAACTGCTTGTTCCAATCCTGATGGAAATTGGACCTGTCTTTGGAAGTCAAAGTAAAATCTAAAATCTAATGTTTTAGCTTTGCTAAAGATCCCATCAATGAAGAAAAAAATGAATTAAGCTTTCTGAACTTCTTTTTCGAAATATTATATATTTCCAAATATTTTTGTACTTTATTCGGTGCAGGTATACATATTAATAAGGGCTTATTGGCTCTGGGAAACGTGATAAGTGCTTTAGGGGATGAGAAGAAGCGGAAAGAAGGTGGTCATGTCCCATATCGAGATAGCAAGTTGACACGCTTGTTACAGGTGAGAGAATCATTTTTGTCGTCTACTTTTTTACATCAAAAGTGAAGGTGTGAAAACTACAGATATTGACATGAACTACTCTGCTGAACCCACCCTATTCTTCCTAATCTTATCTTTTTTGGCTATATCGTTCCTAGGATTCTCTGGGCGGAAATAGCAAAACTGTGATGATTGGTATGCCATTCTCAATCAATCTGTGCCTTTCAATGTGCTGCCTTGCAATTCCAGTTCTGAACTCTTTTTGGTAATATTGTTCTGTATTTTTGTGTAGCATGCGTCAGTCCTGCTGAAACAAATGCAGAAGAGACTTTGAACACCTTGAAATATGCAAATCGTGCTCGTAATATTCAGAACAAAGCAATTGTAAGTCTACTCTCAACATTTTTCCTTCTCTTTTTCCAGTCTTCGTGCTTATTCTATTCCTTTTTTCTTTGTGATTTTCATTATCGTTTCTTGATTACAGATTAATCGTGATCCAATGGCAACTCAAATGCAAAGAATGAAGAGTCAAATTGAGCAGTTGCAGGCTGAGCTGCTTTTTTACCGTGGCGATGCAAGTCTGCCATTTGACGAACTTCAGGTATTATCAGCACACCACTAAGTGCAACATATGCTCCACATGTACTGGACTTAATAGATTGATAAGATGTGGTCTCTCTCAGATACTTAAACATAAAGTATCATTGCTCGAAGCTAGTAATGCTGACCTATTGAAAGAACTTCATGAACGTCGAGTCACTTGTGACCATTTAACACAACGTGCTCTTGCTGCTCAGGTTACTTCCTTTCTGAGCGTATGATCTAGTAGCCACAATGTTTACCCAAGTGATAATTTCTCATCTTTATCAAATATTATAGGTAGAAAAGGACAAGCTAGTTATACAACTCGAGTCTGCTCGAAAGGGTAAATCTTGGGATGAGATTGAATCTGATTCAAATCAGGTAACAATAACATTGTCTGTTATTGGTTTCTTCTATTAAAGATATTTTGGTTAACATAATGTTCTGAAATATTTTTCAGGAATTGGATTTGATAAAATCTTATGTGTCAAAAATTCAAGAGTTGGAAGGCGAGTTATTGCTTTTGAAGAATTTAAAGCATAGTCGGCTTGCTGATTTTGTTGAGTCAGACGATGAAGGTTTCCATTCTAAGAATGTTTTGTTTCCATCACTAAACGATGGCGGTGCTAACATTGACAGGAAAACCATTGGCATCTCAAGTAATATGCAAGAATCTCTAGCCACTTTTTATTGTTTATAATTTCTTTGTCTGTTTCTATATTCCTCCGTCTCTTAATTTCATCCTAATTTGAATAGTTGATTTAGAATAAGATGTGGAGGGATCACGTCTCGTGGAATTCAGAAAGTGAATTTCTCTTCCAGATCCTTGGTTCATAGAACCCTGTATATTTATTAAACTTTGTAACACACGCCATCCTGTATTACAATCCATTTATCCTATTACTTTCAAACAATGGACTTTCACATCTCCTACTTTATTGATTAGAGCATATCATCATCCACAAATTTTTTGCATTTGATGATCAACAGTGGGCAGGATTTCTTGTTTTAATTATACGATTCACCGTCAAACTCAAATGATCTTTCTCCTGCAGGTGAGGGTGAAGATGAGGAAAAGGAGTTAGAACATTCTTCTCTCCAAGACAAATTGGACAAAGAGTTAAAAGATTTAGACAAAAGACTTGAAGAAAAGGAGGTAATTGCGGGATATCTCTAATTTTTTGTTGTTGTGAGTTTGCTTCATATTGTTGTGAAAATATATGTCAGGAAGTATGAAGTATTGATGTCCTAGGTTCTGTTTAGGATATTATATTGTTCCTTTGTTGTGAAAAGGGCCGTGGTTGACTCAATGAAAGGGACTGATGATATTCAAAAATTAATTCTATCATGAGAAGTCTCTGAACAGAGTTTATTTGAAAAACTATTAACATTTCTTGTTGGGCATTGAATAAAGTCCACAACTCTTAAGTGAATAAAATTTGACTGACACTTTCTTTCTTTCTTTCTTTCTTTTTTCCTGAAAAGAAGGGGATATATTATCAAACGCAAATGAATCTATACAATAAAGTGCTTAGTATGTTATATAAGAAAGTCCTCGGCAGGGAAGCTGATGCTTTCTTCGGTTGATAGTCAATTTACTACTTTTGTTAGTCATTCAGACATTTGACATTTTGCTTACAATGCTTTCTTTCCTTCTATGTGAAGGCTGAAATGAAACGTTTTACAAGTGTTGATACTTCAGTTCTTAAACAACATTATGAGAAGAAAGTTTCGGAATTGGAACAAGAAAAGAAATCGTTGCAGGTCAGTGCTACTTATACTCTGTGCATTCTGTTTGAAGGATTTTGCTAATATATAGATTTGCATTATGATGGTCAAATGACAGAAAGAGATTGAAGAACTGAGACACAATCTAGTAGAACTATCATCTAATTCAGATGATAGTTCTCAAAAACTAAAAGAACAGTATCTTCAGAAGTTGACCATCCTCGAGGCACAGGTGAATAACTGGATATTGAGTGGGTTTCTCCCCTTTCATTGCACCTTTTCCTAGACTAATATTCTGCCTTGCAGGTTGCGGAGTTGAAGAAGAAACAAGATGCTCAAGCCCAATTATTAAAACAAAAACAAAAGAGTGATGAGGCTGCAAGACGATTGCAAGACGAGATTCAAAGAATCAAGAGTCAAAAGGTGCATTTCATCGTACAAAAAGGTTTTCAGTTTGATTCAATTAGATTCAGCTATCAATATCACGCATTCCTTTATCCTCTAGGTTCAACTTCAACAAAAGATTAAGCAAGAGTCTGAGCAATTTAGGTTATGGAAACAATCACGTGAAAAGGAAGTTCTTCAGGTATATCGATAAAAAGAAACACAGTTTTGCGTCCAAATTCCTCACTATTAGAGCGCTCATTCCCACTGGAGTTAACTTTTGCTACCTAACAGCTCAAGAAAGAAGGAAGGAGAAATGAGTTCGAGATGCATAAACTATTGGCTTTGAATCAAAGGCAGAAAATGGTGAGCTGAAGCCCTTGGATACTAATTTCCTTCTGTTCCAGAGGACTGTTTTAAACTATGTAGTGGCAATTTACACACTTTAATGGCATGTGCAATTGAAAGCAAAATCTACAAAACTTTAAGGAATTTAACAAAAGCTCTTACTCTCTGAACTCCTGTGTTAGGTTCTGCAAAGAAAGACTGAAGAAGCTGCCATGGCTTCAAAAAGGCTAAAAGAACTCCTAGAATCTAGAAAGGCCTCACGTGAAATTTCCTGTAAGAAGATTGGCTTAATGTGCTTGATTCTTTTTCCACTCCATTTTATTAATCGTCCTTAATTTATTTCCTTAACAGGTGTTGGAGGTGGAAATGGTCCTGGAATACAGGTAGTTAAGAGTTGATTAAAACACAACGTCGTTGCATTTGTTTGAACTGATAAGCTTAATTATATGGTTCGCTGGTTGTTGAGAAATGACTGTCTTTATTCCATTTTCCATGCGAAGGCCTTCATGCAGGCGATTGAACATGAGCTTGAAGTTATAGTACGAGTTCATGAAGTACGTTCTGAGTATGAGCGTCAAATGGAAGAGTAAGTCCCAGTCTACCAATTTATTTTTTCATGAATTAGAAGTCTTTAAGCAATTAAGAAATGGCAAGTTGGCAACATTAGCAAGAATGAGTGCGGCTTTTGGATAATGTGTTTATGCTATTTTAGGAGGACTAGAATGGCCAAGGAGGTTGCCAGGCTGAAGGAGGAAGCTGAGGAACTTAAACAAACCAGCTTAAGGTATATGCCCTTGTACTAATTTCCATATTTGGGATACTTTGCCTTGGGTTATTAGCTGGCACTGCAGACTGGGATTATTGCATGATTTAGATCTGATTCTTACCTTGGATGTCACGCAATGCAGTGATTGTCCTCCAACTATGTCTCCTGGTGCAAGAAATTCACGGATTTTTGCACTTGAAAACATGCTTGCTACTTCATCTAGCACCTTGGTCTCAATGGCATCTCAACTTTCAGAAGCAGAAGAGCGAGAACGGGGCTTTAGTGGCAGGGGACGCTGGAATCATGTTCGTTCTCTGGCGGATGCAAAGAATGTGATGAATCATTTGTTCAATCTAGCATCTTCTTCCAGGTGATTAACCCTTTTACCCCATGGCTTATCAAGTGAGACTCCATTTTGTTAAGTAATAACCTCAATGGATAGGTGCCATGTCTTATCTTGGTCTTGAATGCCGTTTGCCATGAACTACACTGAAATTTTCATGCGTTTTCAAGGTGTCTGCTGCGGGATAAAGAAGTTGACTGCAGAGAAAAAGACTCTGAAATAAGAGATCTTAAGGAGAAAGTAGTGAAGCTCAGCAGTTTTCTTAGGCTTTTAGAGAAACAGAAGGCAGAACTTATTCATCAGGTGAAGTCACAGGTTAGTACGGTCGTCTTCTTGGTTTCTTTAATTTAGAGTTGGATTGGCACATACAAGTCAACAATGCATCTCGTTTAGTGATATACTCAGTTTGATGGAATTATGGTATTTATGAAACCTGCATATTGTGGAGTCCTACCTCATTAAGCAAAAGCATCCTGCTTGCTATACCCTCTTTCATCGTTGCTCAATTTGGTACTGCTTTATTATTTTTGGGTATAAACTAATTTTCTAATTTGGTCATTGTTACATGAACTTTAACATCAGAATTCAGCGTTGAAGAAACTTGATCAGAACAATGACAGACATAATTATGACTTGCGCAAGCAGGTATTACTTTTGCCCCATTGTTTTGAATGCCAACCTTTTGTTTATTTATTTTAATCTAGGATTATGTAAATCACTTGAACATCTTTGTTTTTCATTTTTCACCCTCTTATCCTTCTTTTGTTTGCAGGGAAATCGGAAGTCTATGATATTAGAGGATATGGATACATCTGAATCAGAGCATTCAGAGAAGGATAATGTAACGGATGAAGAATGGGTACAATCAAGACGGAAAGTTAGGAAAAGAAGTTCCAAAAGTGGAGGTAACTCTAATTCAGGAGACAACAATGACCCAGAAACATTTAAGCTGGATTCATCTGGGGAGGGAATTGTTGCTGTGACGACGAAACCTGCATCTGAAGCATGCTGCATGTGCAGTAAAATGTCGTTATGCAAGACAATGAAATGTCAATGCCGAGCAGCTGGAGGCCTCTGCAGTGCTACATGCGGTTGCTCATCTGTTAAGTGCTCTAATAGAGTAGATGCTATGGTTAAGCTGGACGATCGCGGCAATCAAGAAGCTTCTGAAAGTGGTGGAAGTGGTTCAGGCCTTGACGAAACAGACAAGACTCGTACACTTGTTTCTCATGGTGCAACGCTACTACGGAGCGCCCTGGTTCAGGCAGCAAATGATGATGGTGAACTGAAAAGGATGCCTTTGTCAGACATAGGAAATACAGCGGTATGTTCTATTCTCCACAAATCTGATTTTTCTCTCTTAAATTGTTATGTACGATACTTTATTATTTAAATTTAACAATTGGTTGAATCGAAATTAAAACGATGTTGTTTTTGTCAGATTTTAATAAAATTTGATAAATTTAAACAAAATGATATGTTTTGTGCCATTCTTACGCATGTATTTTGATCTTGATGCACTTTTAAGATTTGAAAGTAATATATAGGTCCTGCCAAATCTGGATGTTTTTGTTGGATTGTGCATTATTATACTGCTTGAGATCAAGATTAAAACTTTAATCTTCTTCAGGGAAAATCCAAGGCAAGGAAGCCAAGCCAAAGAAAGAAATGGCGCAGGTCAGTGATCCAGTTAGTTCCTGTTGCACCACCCCCACCACCACCCCAATCAGAAGCACCCAAAATTCCTGAGAACGCTCCAAGAGAACCCGAAATCCCCCTGAAATTACCAAGGGCAATGCGTTCAGCTGCATCAAATAACAGCGTCCTCTTGCGAGAGAGGAATTCTGACCAAGCAGAACTAGACTCGGTAAATAAAGAGAACGTTTTGCGTCCTGCAAGAAGCCCAGCCCGACCATCGAGAACATCAACTTCTGACGAGAAAGAAAACTATGGACAATGATTTTCCCAATCCATCGAGGAGATGAGGTTAACAATTAACCGTCTTTGTGTTTGGTCGGATTTGTTGGAACAATGGATCGATGATCTAATGTATGTTAAGTTGATTTTATGTTGTCGCAGGATACATCAATATGTGACGAAATTTGATTTCTTTCTTGGAAGTCTGTAAGGACAATTTGATCATAGGCTTTGGGAGTATCTGCAAAAATTGGATTTTTGACCAAAGGTTATAGTTCAAATTACAGAAATATCCTCAGTCTGATAAAATGGAAAATCTTATATACTTAGACTTTGACTGTTTTGATAAATGATTATCAAATTATTTCTTTTTTATATTAAAAACGCATTTGTTAATTAAAAAATTCAAAAAAATGGTTTTTATTATTAAAAGTTATTTTGAAAAGTGATCTTATCAAAAAAAAAAACAAGTGATCTTATCGTTTGGACTTGGACTATCGTGGAAATAGGTGGTTTGATGTCGATCCACTTTTCTCTATCAGAGTTACTATATAATATTTCTGAACCAATCAGAGCCTACCACGCACCGTTTCGTCCTTGTCCGAGATTCTTGTGGACGAGGAAGGAAGTGAAAGCCACGCGGCGACACTATTCGAAAGAAGCTACAGTCCCCCCCTACGACATGTCGATTCCTGTTAATGTATGCTTTATGGGTGTGTTTTCCGTATTTTTTTCGTGAACTTCCATGAGTTGGTTGTCTATTAGAAGCGAGAAGTACCAACGGCATTGCGACACTTGTGGATGCCAACAGTTTACTTTAGGTACTTAGACACGCAAATCTTCCGGTGATTCCCCACGCCACGTCACTTCCTCCTTCTCCGTCTCTAACTAGCGCCCCATGTCTGACCTGGCATTCATACCCAAACTCAACTGCCCGCATTACCACACTAAGAGTCTTTCCTCTTTCAATATCAACCGTCGATGACGCTGGTCGATGGTCTACTACGCAGGGAATAAAAGCTCTTCTGCTTAATTATGATTAATTTAGAAATAATTAATATCATTTAAAGAGCAGAGCTCATCATAATCATAACATTCCAACAAGAACCGCAACTCCAAACTCTCTCTCTCTCGCTTTCTCTCTGCTCTTCTCTTCTTTGTAAAACTAAAACTAAAACACGTATCCAGTTCTCCCCAATATTATTATTATGTTTAATTCCATTTCTTCCTCTTAACTCCAAAGCCATATTTCTCAGCTAGCTGTGGCTTTCAAGGTATGTGCATTTCATCTATGGTTGACTGATTTTTAATTTTCCTTGGGATACTTCTGAACGTGGTTTAGGCCTCTTAAGTTCGATTCATCAAGTTTCCAGTGCTTGTTTGCTGGTCAAATTGCATGAACTCTGAAAGAAAACGGAAAAAGGGCGGAGATTTTGTTATGGAGATAATTTTCTCCGAGAAGAGAAGAGAAGCTCAAGTCATCTTTTCGTTTAATCTCTTGTGTGTCAATGACTCAATTTTTTTTACTGGTTTCGTGCTTAATATGCTTTTTTTGGGAAAAAATCGTGTTTTTGACCAAAAAAAATTACGTGTCTTCTAGTTTTGGGGGGTGGGGGGTAGGAATAATATAATAGAATAAGATAAGCCTTAATTTGACATGTGGTGATATGTCCGGGGTCAATGTATTTTAGGAGATTTTCTGTAATGTGTTGATTCATTGAATTTACGTGCATGGCACTGAAACCGTGAGTTTTAAACAACTGGTTTTTACGTTGGAGGATTTATATCTGGTTGTTGGGATATTCTGATTTGGTGGATGCATAAGAAAGCTGATACGTTTCCAAATCTTTATAGGCTCTTTCATTTAACACGGTTTCTTTTTTTTTCGGCTACTATTTGCGTATTGTGCTGGGGATGATTTACGGGAAGTTTTTGGTACCAGTAGAAGAAGATTGTGCAAGGCATGAATTAATAAAGCAAAGATAGTTCCTTGAGAAGCTAGGGTTTTCCTTTTGCTCTTTCGATTTTTAGAGATTTTTTTCCATAGGTAGCGAAAACTGGTTTATGCCTGTTTATTCCCATGACCTATTGAATTGTTGTTTAAATCCACAACTTCTTGTTATTGTTGATAATTTTGACAGGAACAGAGTACTCAGTGCCTGCTCCAGTTCTTCATTGATTAAATGTCTGTGGCATTTACCAATCTCACATGGTGGTTATGGAGTGGAAAATGTCGAGAGCAGAGACTTTCAAATGGATCTTCTGTAAATACCAGGCCCGAAACAGATTTGTGGGATTCAGATACTTTGAAATTTCCTTTGGCTCAGGGGCCTAATATTGCCTCCTCATCTAGGAGGGTTAATAGAAAATGGCATAGCCGCGAACAGAGGAAAATTGATAAAGAACATGATGTGGTTCTTGTGCCATCGGATGGTGGTTGTCTTTCAGGGTCTGAATCTGATGATTCTGATTATTCAATTGGATGGTTGGAGCCTCATGGACCTGAATTTCAGAGTGATGATGACACGGACAACAGTTTTGCTGTGCTCGTCCCATGCTATGGGCGTGCTCATGATAATGTTTTGGACAATACCAAAAACAAAATGTTTGCTGCCATCACCAAAATCCCAAATGGCTACTCTGATGGTAACTGCCGTTTTCTTTTCCTCTTTCAGCCTTACATACTCTATATGAACTCATATTCACCATTTATTGCGGCGGCTCAAATTTTATTATCTCTATAAACAGTTTATGGTATGTAGCTTTTTTTGAATCTGTATGAATCGAATTGTGCAAATAATTTGGAGCATTTTGTTTTTTGATTTATGAAGATTGTTTTACTGAGACTGAGAAGGGTGGATAGTAGATACTGAGAATAAGTGAAAGTTGATACTTTATTGCAAGTCTAGGGTTACTTTGATGATCCCTGTAAAGTCTGAGCTCATTTAAAGTAGGAATGTGATTGGTTGAGAGTTTAAGTGAAAGTCTTGCTATTTGATGAGATTATATAGAGTGGAACCCACGGTAGGAATGTTGGTGCAGGGCATGTTTTGATGCCCTACTGAATCATGATATTCTTAGAGTATTAAATCATGAAAATGTAAATGTGGACGTTCCTGTGCTTAATCTGCTTGATAAATCTTGTCTAACTGCCCTTCGTCTTGTCTAGATGTAAATCAAGATGATTTTGGTGCTGTTTGCTCAATAGCGGACACAATCAAATTAGGTCTTTAAAATGTATGTCATAGTCACAAGTTACTCGTACATTATTTTACCATTTCAAGACCCTACCTCCGAAATCAAGCTTTTGCCATTAGCTTATTAAAACTCCAAATTCCTACTTGCTTAAAATATAAGAACCAGAACCAAATTTTCTCTGTTATCCAACGACTTTGCCCTTAAATTTTCATCATTTTCAGAACAGGCCTAATATTCCGAACCCATATTCTCAATCTTCTAGCTGTTAATGTGGGTCTTTCTGTCATCTTCAGACATTTACTGGTTACCAATTTTTATCTCCTGTCTACTTGATCCATGAGAAATTTCTACCTCATCAGATAGAATAAATTGGTTCATGCATCTGGCTCTTGCTGTTTGTGTTGTGCCCCATGCCTTCCCATCTGGATCAGCATATAATGATCAAATTGATTATAGCGAGTGTCATATTACATGGCCTATATGATTTCTTTATTGAACTCCAGTTCATAGATGAATTCCACTATCATACTGGGTACCCTTTTTCAGATTACTGTATTCCAGTATTCATATCTTTTATCCCAACATGTCTTAATTTCTTAATCATCGTCTGATGTCTTCTTAACGAATGTTAAATTGCAAGTACATACATGTAAGTGCTTTCGTCTTCATTCTGCCCTGCTGAGTTTATTTTCTTGATATGACTGCTATCACAGAGGGCAGAAAGTATATGGAACAGTGGCTCACTTCCCTCCAGAATATCTGACAATTGGCTCTCCTTGCTTAATCGTGCTGCTTTGCCTGCTGATTCTTCTGTTGGTTTACATTGAAGCATATTTTGTACATACTTGTATGAAAAGTACAACCATTGAAGAAACTGAAAAGAAAAATAAAAAAAAGAAAGTGTGGCTGGTGAGGTTTACTCTGTGTTAGTTGAAGGGAATTAGCTAACGGTTTATCCTTATTGATACTATCACACGACTGGCACAAACATCCAAGGACTAATGAAATTTGCTACATCAGCCTTTTCCCATCCTGAACGACCGTGATGACTACGTCACGTTCTGATATTGAGATGATAAGGACTTTGCTTTATCATCAATTCTTTGCTGCGCATATCTATGTACATACTGAATCAGACTTGTGTTTCATCTTCTTGCTGTAAATAATATGCGAATAAATGGAAGGGCTATTCAGATCACCCATGTCCCTTTATCATTTTTATGGCTGTGTATGAACAATAAACCAAGCAGGCACGTTCTTCCATTTTGTGGTGGCAGTCACTTCGATCTGAGAAAAACTTAATGGATCAAAGCTGATCTGACGCAAACAAAAAGTTAATTTTAACGGGAAGCAATAAGACCTTCTAGCAAGCTAAAAGAGTTTGGACCTATATGATACGAACGAGTTTATCACCACCAGGAGTAGTTTGGTAGAAACGAGCTTGGACGCGTTTCATTCAAAACTGAAAAGAGCATACCAAAACTAAACCATCGACTATTATAGCATGACACCGTATCTATGTCATGTTATAATTATAGATATTTTTAATTTATTAAATAATAAAATTTATATATATTATATAGAAAAATACTAATATAATGTAGCTTGTTGCATTATTTATGTTAATAGAGAATTTAATGTTGTATTATTATTATTATTATTATTATTATTATTATTATTATTATTATTTAAAGTTACAAAATTTTTATAAAATTAAATATCTAAATCTAAATTCTTATAAGAATATTCAATAAAATATTAAAAAATATAATATTTATACTCTTATAGTTTTTCTTTAAATTAAGTTTCCATAATTCATTTTACATATCAACAGCTAATATTAAATAGTTAATTTTACCATACATCTTTAATGAAATGTTATCGTAATCAGATATCAGCAACTGCTGATATAACGAGCTAATAACTAATACATCCCACTGCTTGCGAAAGAGAGTCTTGCTATAATGAAAGACAAGATAATCCTGAGTCCTGTCCGGACTGTCAAGTACAAACAGAGCACACCATGCAATGCAAGATTATGGGAGCACTATTTCATTTCTACCCGTAAAGAGTAAGAGCCAGACCCTATGTGTATTGCTCGCCGTGCATAAATGGTGAAACTAACGTGACAAGACCAAGATTGATGTTCTTAGACTAAGTAGTAGAAATCTGTTGGTGGCAACCATTGAGACAATTTCATGAACCAAAAGGGTAAAAGCTTCCTTCGTTCAAGATTAGAAATCTGGCAAGCAGATGATCCTTCAACGTGGCAAAACCAATTTTAGAGTCCTATAATTGTTGAAGGGCTTCAAAGGTTCAAACACGATATACGGGCCTAAATGCCCTCTCTTCCATGCCTGTAAAGAAAAAAAAAAGGTGCTTTTATCCAAAAACCTTCTCTTTCGTTCTGTTTCTTTTTTCAATTTGATTTCATATTTTCACATTCATGACCACCAATGGCACTCCAGTAATGGGGCTTGCGTTTTGAGGAAGACATAGAATGTTGCAGAGGGCTGCAAGCAATGCATATTCATGGTGGTGGGCAAGCCACATCAGGACAAAGCAGTCAAAATGGTTGGAGGAAAATCTCCAAGGTATTTTCTGGATATGCTTGTCTACATTTATTAAGAGAAAGCCTTCAAGTTGGTTATTGTCTGTGTTTCTTCTGTTTAGTGTGATTTGATCCTAACTAGTCCCAAACGATGTAATGGTGTTACTGACTGTTTTCATGTTTTACCAATGTAATATTCCAAAATTCACCGATCTGATCAAAACCATTTATTGATGCTTCTGCATGTTTAGACTGAATGGGCAAAAGAAAAAGGAAATTGGAAATGGAAAGACAATTCAGTGCAGGAACATTGAGAAGCTCTTTTCTTTTTCCCTCTTTTCTTTCCAAATATTGATAAAATCAAAGGCAGGCATTTGACATGAACTTGTAAAATCACAGATATGGAAGACAAGGTTACGGAAATGCTTCAAATAATCGAAAATGATGGAGACACATTTACTCAAAGGGTTGAAATGTACTACAAGAAGAGGCCAGAACTTATAGATCATGTGGAAGAATCTTATAGGTCGTACCGAGCATTGGCAGAAAGGTACGATAAGCTATCGAAGGAACTGCAGAGCGCTAATCGAACTATTGCCACCGTCTTCCCTGAACAAGTTCAGTATTCCATAGATGACGATGACATGGAAAGTTATCCCACTACATCAGCTCCTTCTGGTGATCCTCTAAGGGTCTCCAATGCACCTAAAGCAAACATTCCAAAAGCTCCCAGTATGAAAGAGTTTAAGAGTCAATCATTATCATTTTCAAAGGAGAAGCTGGCTAGAACTGCTACTTGGGCTAAAGCTGCAATGCCTCCAGGTTCAGGCCTGAGTGAAGAAGAGGCTGTAGAGGAAATTGATAAGCTTCAGAAAGAAATTTTGGCTCTACAAACGGAAAGGGAGTTTATACAGAGCGTGTGCGTTCGGTGCAATGAAAAATGTTGGAAAATAGAAAACCATATTACTGCAGTGCAAAAGAAGATTAGTAGCTTACAAGATGAATTTCAGATTGGTTACGTATTTGATGATAATGAAGCTAGAACTTTGATGGCAGCTACGGCTCTAAAATCATGTCAGAAGACCTTGGTTAAGTTGGGCGAAAAGCAAGAGGAATCAGCTGAAGAGGCTGAAGTAGAGAATGAAAGGATTAAGCAAGTTGATCAGAAGCTTATGGCCCTGAAAAGTGAGCTTCTTCCGGAGCAAACTGATCTGCAAAAGCCAACTGATGACTCAAAGACGGAATCTGAAGATGATCAACATGTAGAATCATTGAGGGAAAAGATTAAGATCGAGCTGTATGCAAATTCAAACGCCTCGCTTACTGTTATTCAACTGGCAGAGAAAATCGATGAGCTTGTGGAAAAGGTTGCTAATCTTGAAGCTGCATTCTCTTCTCAAAGTGCTCTGGTGAACAGATTAAGATCAGAAACAGATAACCTTCAGGCAAACATCAAGACTCTGGAAGAGGAAAAGGAGACACTCACTGCAAACTCAGAGCAGATGAGCAACAAGATCAAGGAATTGGAGGAAGAGTTACAAAGAGTCAAATCTCTCAACCAAAGTGTCAAAGACCTGAACAACAATCTCAAAACACATTTTACTGAAGCAAGTTGCAATGCTGATCATTTATCAGAGAAACTAAAAACTGTGAAGCCAAGTGAGGTTGAAGATTTGGAATCTATACAAGAAGTGAGTACAACTGCTGATACCAAATCAGAGATTGCCGAAATGGATAAAGAACAGACAAAAGCTAATATTCCAGATTCTGCCAACGTCAGTGAACCTGCGGCCTCAGGAAAGCTTGGTGTCATGACGCTGGAACAAGAGAAGAAGGGTTCGCATTTGTTCGACACAGAAAGTAATGTTGAAACTGAGCTAGAGGAACATGGACCAGATGAGGAAGCAGACAATCCAAACTGGAGAAAGCTATATCTAAGTGGGGTGGAGGACAGAGAAAAGTTCCTAGTGGAAGAGTACACCTTGGTGCTGAAGAATTACAAGGATGTAAGAAAGAAGCTTGGTGATGTGGAGAAGAAAAACCGGGATGGATTCTTTGAATTGGCGTTGCAAATAAGGGAACTAAAGAATGCTCTTGCCTTGAGGGATGAGGAGATTCATTCTCTTAGAAAAATGGGTTCTGCCCAACATCAAGACGAAAATGTGGGCAGTCACTCATCAAAGTACAAGTACTCAACAAGGGGAGGGTCTCCCGAGAGCATGACACATACAGCTACTTTCCTGGATTCTAATATGTCTACTATAAGTTCACCTAGGCAGCCTGTTTTTGATTCCTTACACCACATGGAATCTGGTGAAAGGACACCTGCGGCCATTAAGAAAGACCCTGTTAAAGACGGAAGAAATGAGATCAAGTTGAAATACACTGAGACTCCTCTATCTGTTCCAACCATAGAAGATAAATTCCGTTCAGATATTGATGAAATGCTGGAGCAGAACTTGGAGTTCTGGTTGAGGTTTAGCACTGCATTTCATCAGATAGGAAAGTTCCAAACCTCAATCCAAGACTTGAAGCTGGAAGTATCAAAATTGAAGAATAATAATAGCCAAGAAGGAAGTGTAAAGAATCAAACTCCACTGTTAGAGGCTCGGCCGATATATAACCACTTGAGAGAGATCAACACTGATTTAACATTATGGCTGGAAAATGCTGCAGTGTTAAAAGAGGAACTGCAGAGTAGGTATACATCCTTGTGCAACATTCATGAAGAGTTATCAAAAATTTCCAAAGCAAACGATCCTGAGCTGAGTGAATTTCAGGCTGCCAAGTTTCAAGGTGAGGTTTTGAACATGAAACAGGAAAGCAACAAGGTTTCTAGTGAGCTGCAAGTTAGTGTAGATAGGGTAAAAGGTCTGAGAGTGGAAGTTGAGGATACACTAGCTAAACTAGACCAGGAGTTTGGGATTTCAGCATCTAAACATAGGAGCTCAATGCACAAGGCTAGAATTCCCCTGAGATCTTTCTTATTTGGTGTTAAGTTAAAGAAACAGAAGGCACAAAGGCAATCGCTATTTTCCTGTGTGAGTCCAATTCAGAAACATTACAGTAACATGGGAGCAGGAGGGAAACCACCAGAATAGTTCGACATGAGAAAACTTTTGGAAGATGAGATTTTCCTCTTGGTTCTCAGTTTTGGATATATCAGATAGAATTTGGAATTCTCCAAGTTACTTCTACTATATGTTCTGCCTCTCTACCTTTGTATATGTTATATTGTATTGTTTGTGCTTAGTAAAAAATGCACCGTCTCTCATTTAAACTTTAATCTCATGCAGCTGCAAATCAATACAATGATCTTGAAATGGACCATCTTAGCTGGTTTTCTTTCATCTTGATGTAATACTCTTTGAGGTGAATGCCAAATGAGATTATGTTTCAACATTGGAATTAATTAAATAAATTATCATTGAATGTTTACACAGTGAACTTTTAGTTTCTACAGAACTTCTTGATTCATAAGCATTTGACAGAAACAAGATAGGCTGATATCTACATTCGTAGAAAGGTAGCAGGAGCAATGAACTACAGTGTCCAGTCATGCAAAATAAAACTAAACCAAAATGTTATTTTTCTTCTTTACTTTAAAGTAGAATTTTTACTGATGTTCGCAACTAGAATTTCCTTCAAATGTGTAACTGATATATATCACTAATTTTGAGCAGTCTATGTTTAATTTTAGATTCTTTATATGATCTCAATTTATTAATTCTAATTTAAGATATATTTCGCAAGTACTAGGACGTAAGATGTGTACCCACAACATCATACCGGCTGCTTTGATTGTAACTTCTATGTGCTACTTCTGTTAACTGAAACGAAGCATAGTCCTGAAACGATTCCATTTGGTACCCAAAAGATTTCTTTCATCCCTACCAATATCATTGCCATAGTTATATATAAGTACAATGTTTTAGTAGAGATCCACGTTCAATTACTTTCAACTTGATTCTGTAACAAATTTACACAAACTATTCCTGAAGCAAAGGACTAACTAACAGAGAAATCAAGAAATTTCCTGCTATTTTGCACAAGCCATCTTTCTCACAAAGACCTTCCATTTGTCAGACTTCGGACTTCTTGCAGCAATCACGTTATTACTGCATGAATCGGTCTGTCTTGTTTGCCATTCAATGCCCTGATTCTAACTATCACCCTTGAAAGACAGAACTTTTATCTTCTTTAACAGGAGAATCACTGTTCATATCATCATTTGCTTTTTGAGCCCCTTCAGCCTTGTTGTCAACTACGTCTGTCAGCTCACTCTCAGCTGTTCCCGATTTCATTGAGGGATTACAACTCTCAGCAACAACTGGTAGATTCATAAACTCCACTTTCTGGTCCATTAACGCATCTCTATCTTCTTTAATTCCTTCACTAGGCACATGTCTCGAGATAGGAGCATCATCATTCTTTTGTTCTTTCATCAAATCTTCAGGCCCAGAACATTTGCAAGTGTCTGCAGGTTTAGCATCTTGATTTGCTAGAAGTTCAGCTTTAGTCTGTTTGGGGGGCAGAGAGGATAGGTTAGAAGCTAGTGGAGTGTCCAGAGTTGCTGGTGAGGAAGCTTTCACCAAAGCAGTATGCGAAGAACTAGATAAGACAGCTGAAGGGCTTGAAAGTGGCGGTGCAGCTGTTCCAGACATCAATGATGTGGTTGAAGAACCTCCTGTGGGTATGATATGGACAGCATTATTTGCTTGAGCAACCTTAAGCAGGGAAACAGCACCTGATTGGGTAGCTATAGGTGCCCCAGTAGCAACAGCAGCAGCGCTCACTGGATCTGAATTTAACTGAGATTTTGCTGCAGAACCCACCATTCCTATTGGAGTTGATTTAGTAACAACAGATTCTTGCGATTGAATTTGAGCAGGTGAAGCTTTGGCTGCAGAGGTAGAAGGCAGTGAATTACTGGTTGTACTCTTTATCGGTGTCTTACCTGTAGTACATTGAGTGAATAATTGTTCAAAACATGTGTCAAAATTCAAGTGAACTGAAGAAATTTTAGAATAACTACCGTTAGTCCTGGAAGCAAATGGGTCCTTAGAAACTTCATCATGAGATTTTGATGTGGAAGCTGAAGCCACTGAAGACAATTTCCTCAAGTTGGGATTTTGGTGAGACTCGCGTTGGACAGCTGAAGGTTCAGCTAAAGCATTAGGAGGTATGGAGTTCGTAAATGTACTTGACATTGCTCCACCTGTTCGACACCAGGAGTAGATCTTCAAAATTAGTATATAGGATAAACAACAGTATGAATTAAGAGTTAAAAAAGATAGACAAAAGAAAGTGACCCCCAATATTTGCAATTACAAATATAGCTCACTTTTCTGCAGCCACAGGCAAGTACTTGTCAGCATTTAAATAACCAGAAGACACACTAAAGCTTACCAGAATTATTTGTGACCAAGGTTTTAGGTGGATCAAGGGCTAAATTCATTGCATGACGTGCAGCTCGCTGTGCCTCAGAAAGTTGCAAGCCACTAGAGTCAGACGCTTGACTCAATTTGCTTTGTCGCTTGCGGATAATGGCCCACCTCTGCTTGGAATCAAAATTGAGAATTAGGAGAACAAAGCCAAGTGAATTTTTTAATAGCATGCGTCAAACTTAAACTAGCCTCAAAAACATGTGCATACTATTTCAGCCGAAAATTGGTTACAGAAGTACAAATTCGTTTTCAAGATCAGTAATTAAAAATTGAACACAGATCTAAAGTTTCTTGAGATAAACAACTTTATCACAAGATTCAAAGTACAGAGAAGATTATCCGTTGCCGGGATTTGAACCCGGGATAACTGGGTGAAGCCCAGACATCTTGACCGGACTAGATGACAACGGCTTGCTCTGTATGACAATAAGAATGTCCGATCTAATAACAGTTCAGGCAGTTAAGGTAAAATACATGTAATGACATGTCTAATTTACCATAATGTTTTTGTTGTCAAATAAGGTAAAAGAATTTGCCCGATTCCTACTTGAGACATAAGATGGTAAGGGAAGATGGTTTGAAATGGAAGCAAACAAGAAGAGAACACGCCACTCCCAAGAAAGCTGTGAAAACACACCAAACTGTTCTCCATTAGCAGAGACTCTCAAAGTTAATGATCAAATAAAATAATCTTTAAAGATTTATTTTCAGGAAAGAATTAGAAGCAGATGTGCAACATCCCACTGAAACGCATTGGTTCTTAACCGCAACAATTCCTTAAATTAGAAGAGCTAAAGTTTCAGCTGCAATGCACCCAATCATTTGAAACAAACACAAGCTCTTCAGACCCTTAGTAAAGCTTTATTATTCAGATCACTACATCTTCTTGCATCCCAGCCCCATCAATATGCCAATGTTAAGTTACTCAATACTACAAACATCAAAACCATCTCGATGAGTCTCCGATCCATTCTAGTTTCTGCTTCAGCCACTTTATATATGCCTTCAGTCATCAATTTACCCTTCAGTACAATCAATCTGATTAAATATTACCATAATACATTTTTCACCAAGACCTAATACTTAGCAACTACCTAGAGAAAATTCTCCTCCCAAGATCACGCAGCAGAACTGCATCTGTTAATCCTGGAAAACCTAACTCGCCCAAAAATATTTACTAAAACGTACAAAATCGAACAAATACTAAGACCTACTTATCTGCTGCCGCTTTATATATCGCACATTTTTCATTCTTAGGCTTATCCAATTTACAGTTCAAGTATCCTTAGTCAATGCTAAGAAACCAATTCTTTCACTAAAAAAGAATCATATCACATCCTATGGCAGCAATTCCAACCATTGGAAATGCGTCTGCAAGTAAACATGACCACTAAAAATGAAAAACAGTAGGACCAGGATTGGGTTGTGGGCTCTTTTGAGGGATTAGTATGGGTAGGAGGGGGAATACAGAGAACAGATCACTAAACAGCATCTAACACAAGGAAAAACAACCTGAGAAAGCTGTGACGCTGTTCTATCTCCCTTGAACTCGCCTCTTAAGATATTTGCCCAATTCCCTTCACCAAATTTCTTCACAGCTGCCATAAGTTCCATGTCCTCTGCTGTTGACCATGGTTTTCTTTTCCTTCGAGCAGGAATAGTGCCACCAGTTGATGGGTTTGTTTCCAATCCTTCAGAAGATGTTACTGCAGGCAGATGCTGCTTCTGAACAGAAACTGGAACTGTAATGTTCATCCCTTGTGCAGGCAACTGTAAATTTTCTGAAGTAGCTCTAAAGGATTGACCATTGGGTATATTAATGGTCAAGGGAGCCTCAACTGTTCCATTATTTGTGTGACTAGAGTCATTAAGTATACCTGAGGCAATCATCACCTGGCAAAAACAGCCATTAACATCAATACATGTGAAATGATCTATACAACAATGGAAAATTAGACACCAAAATTTTTTGTACTGCATTAAGAAAATGGCATGTTTAATTACAACCAATTATCCAGGAGCATGATGAATTTCAATTTATCGTGCAAACTATAGATTGGAAATAGTTTTAGACCTGACAACATACAGAATAATCCAATAATGCAAGTTTAGATCCGATTAATGAAAAATGTTCCATGAAATAATTTCTCAAATTTAAATAGCTAGGCTTTCAATATCACCTCAACTATTCCTAAAAGAAACTTGTAAAACGAGGATGACAGTACACAAGTAGAAGGGCCACTCGATCTTCATCATTCCTTCAATTCTCATCTTTGATAGACTGAATCTTTCTTTTCATAATAATGCTCTTAAAAACTATTTTCTAAGTATGTTTCAACCATTGATGGTTTATGTGAGCTTTAGGGTAAATTTTAACCAAAGTTTTAAATTGCAGACTGTGGGTTTTACAATGATTGAGGAAAATTGCAGTAATTACATATAATGCAGGCGCAATTGAGGCAAAATATGGTAACAGTCCAGATCGCAATCGCAATATTGAAATCTGCAATTTCAAACCATGATTTTAACCAGTCCAGCACCTTGCCACCACATATCAAACTATTACGACAAGTCGCTCTAATAGCCTAATTCCCAATACGAAAATAACCATCAACCATATGGTAAATTCAACCAAATCCCACACCTTAACACATGCTGCAGCCTCTGCAGAAGCTTCGCTAGAAACTTCAGGGAATGCCTCCACTTCATATTCTAAATCACTGTCATCATCCTGCAAGACCCAAATTTTAAGTTCAAACAAACATAAAATGATAATCAATACACTAAATCCTCTTAAAGAAGAAGATGAGGCGTAGACCAGAGGCTGAGCTCCATCGTCGAGTTTGTCAGGCAAAGCGTTATCATATGCCAAGTGTCTCCAAAGCATCTGGTACTCTCTTGGATTCGAAATCCCAGTTTTGGTCCTTTTTACTAAAGCATTCCAATCAATTTTCACTGCTTCAAATTGAGCTATTTCTTGCAGCAATGTCAGCACCGTAGTTGCTGCATACCTATGTCACAAAACCCAACCGAACCCATTTACATCAATTACATGAAGAAATGGCAAACACAAAAAATGAAAAAGAAGAACAAATATGCAACTTTTTAAATGAAAAAGAAAACCTTTGTAACAGAGTGGAGGTATCCTCTTCACTGATTAAAACCTTCTTAGGATTCTTGGTTTTGTCAATCATTGTATGGCCTTCAAGAGGAATTGCATAGTAACAACCAGGACCAGCTTCAACAGAAGAAATTAACAAAAATGGAATCAAATCACCCAAAACCCTAGCAAGGTTTTAGGGAGAGAGACCAAAAAGGAAGAGAAAACACAGAGAGAAAAAGCGACACATCGCCGGGGTGTGGGGGATTATTAGGACCAATGTCAATAGAAGAACGAAAGCTGGAGAGCGTGTAACCACGCGCACGACGGTGAATTTCTAGGCGAGGAGAGATAAACGGTGTGGAGAAGAGAGAGAAATGAGGGGAGTTGTTGAGCCGTGGAAGCTCAAGGGATATTCGGGTGCATAATGACGAAAATACCCCTAGGATAGCGACGGTGGAGGTTTAGACATTTGTTTGGGTGTGATGCAAGAGATGCATTGGTGGTGATTGAAAGCGTAGAGTTACAATGATGGTGGCGGAAACACGGGATTCTAATTTCTTCCAAATGCTGTGGAGGGCAAACCAAAGTAAATAGTAGTAACTAGTAACCCAACTTCAAATCCAAGCGGACAGGACGAAAAGTAAAGCCCCAAGCTTGTAGGGGTGATGTTCCCCTTTTTTTTTTAATAAATGGAAACAAAAAAAGTTACATGAGACGGCGAGAGAACTCAGTCCCAACATATCCTCCGTCAAGAGAAGATGACACTTAATGGGTGTATTTACAAAAAAAATGACACCGACGTCAAAGTGTCCAGCATAATTCGCGAGCTAATTCGTGCATTTGTTGCTCTTTCGATAAACATGTCGGTGAGTAACAGTCCAATTTTTGATAAATAGTGCATGAATACTCCTGACGATGGGGTTGAATACTGTAGCTCTGTGTGATGCCGAGGAAAGAATAGCAATCACGGCCGTCGAGTCTACTTCCAGTACGATTCGGCAATATCCTAAGTCCCACGCAAGCTAAAAAGGTGATGTTCTTTTTAATGTTTAGTGCATGAGACGTTCTTTGGAGTTGTCCAATTACCAATTTTTTGTTCGGTGATACTGGATATTCCAACAGAATAATGACTCAAAACTCACAGGATGTAACGCTTACTTTTGACGTTAACCAGAATTTATTCCTTTGTTTGGATAAAAATAAGCAAGAGAAAGGGAGAGAATGGAGAGGAAAGGGAGAGAAATTTAGACTAAATACATTTCCCACCAAATTGGTGGGAAAGGAGGAGAAATTCAAGACAAAGCAAGACAAGATAAATAAATTACCATTGTATCCTTATTTAACAAAAGATAAACAAGTTCTATAATCAAGGGCATAAAGGTCTATAAGTTTCAATTCC
>JAOSBP010000002.1:4484710-4497360 GCA_027563825.1 Erythroxylum mucronatum | reverse complement strand
GCGTCGCTCCAAATTCTGAACGGCGCCCAGAAGATACGAATCGTCAAGTAATAATTAAACCTAGCGTATGACCAGACGTTGATGACCTATTGACTGCCCTGTCTCGGCATAAACTGATCGATCACCCATCCTTAACGCGAGTCAATCGATTGCCCTGTCGTCGCCCGAACGGTCGCGCGCTAGGTGTAAAAGCTCGATCAGTTTTCTGTCATAGCAGGAATTATTGCATATAGGGCATTGATCTCTGATCGACCGGCCTTGCCACGAGTCATCACACATACAAGGCCGCACAATCCTTATGTACTCCTTCGACCCTTCCCTTGGAGGAGTAGGGGGCTTATGGTTGGGTCGGCTGGGCCGACCATACAAGGCCCAACCCCAGGTCCAGATGTCGGCGGGCCGGTCGCAGGAGATAATCTCCCATGCAAACGTAAAGACTCGCGTAAAGACCTAAACCTAGTAGTAACCCCAAGTATATAAGGTACTATTCCTCCATAATACAGGTACGACATCACAACCCTAATTTTCCTACTTGTTACAACTGAAACCTTCACAGAAAGACTGACTTGAGCGTTAGAGGGGCCTCCCGGGGATCAACTTCCAACACGCCATTATTTGTTTTCCAGGTATCCCGTAGCCAGAGTCGCACAGATCATAGATCCGAACAACGGCATTCAACCACAGTAAAATCAGGCTGAACCACTTTCCAAACCACCTGTAAATTGGTAGCAACCACTGGCCAATTACTAGTAAGCAACCAATAGCCACTTTTAACATAATAGCATCTGTTTTTTGTAAATTTCCCATCCAACAGTCTTCACTATCAGATAAAGTAGCTATTGCTATTCGAAGAATTGCCTCCTTATCTCTGAGTTGAAACATCTCAGAAATTAACTCATACTTGCTAATTAAAATTTACCATTAACGTCTATTAATTCAAATCAGACTATACAAATGGGTCAAATATACAGGATAGAGATGCCAATTTTGGTTCGAATTGGCTTAAGTATGGGCTAAAATAATTCAGCTTGATTGGGTCACGGGTTGAGCATGGGTCAGCCTGACCTGATTTGTGACCCGACTGGAATAATAAAAACAACATCATTTTGTAACTTTTTTTTTAAAAAGTAAAGGTCTGGCTCGGCCCAATAACATCTCTAATATTGGACCTTTCAGTCCCTAAATTTTAAAGGGTAAAATATACTTAAAATCTTGAAATTTCTTAAAGTAAAATATTAAAATATAATTAAAATATAAAAATATAATATAATTAAAATCTTCAACTTTACCTAATTTTATAATGCTAACTAGAATAATAAAAAATGAAAATAAAATGTTTGAATTTTAAATTTTTAGTAAAAGTAATTCACTGTAAAATCTTTAGTTAACAGTGTTAGATTTCAAAATTTTAATTTCTAACAAAAAATAGTTTGTTATTAACTCTTTAGTTAACAGTATTGATATGATACATCACACTAAACTTTTTAATTATAGTACTTACAACATATTAATTAATTGATTTAAAATTGAAAAAATAAACATAGCAACTCTTATGTTTTCGAAAAAAAACAAAAAATCCTCAATTGATAATTAGTAATAAAAGAATTAGAATAAAAAATAAAAATAAAAATAGAAAATAGGAATCATAATAGGATTTTTTATTTTATGCATATTTAGCATGTAATCACTAAAAAGGTGACTAATCCAGTTAATACTTATCCTAATATTTGATTGCAAATATTAGAAATTATAATTAGAAAATTTTACTAATATTTAATTATTATATGATTTATTTTGCATATAATTAATAATTTTTTGTATTTTATAAATAGCTAATTAAAATTATTTTTAATGATTTTAAAATTATTGATGTTTAATAATTATGATTCATGCTATTCATCATATTTGTCATAATCATGATTCATGCTAGTTCATATGACCTAAATGTTAATTATATTAAATGTAGTTTTATTGGTCTTCATTTTAAAATGTGATAATAATGTAGTTCATTGTATTGTTAACAATTACAATATACAGTGGAAAAAATGCTTTTGTTCTATAGGATCATCTACATCAACAATAGCAAGGGTATACTATGTCTATGTATATTGCAATTATGGATGTAAGTTCCTTTGTTGACTTATTGGACAACAAAAAAATTCTTTTAATGTACAAAATATATATAGGACAAAACTATACGCATAATTTAATTAATTTTAAGAAACATTGTAAGAAAATGATAACTATTTATGTTATTTATTACGGGAAAAGGAATGTTGTAATTTCTTCAAGTGATATGACGAAAAAATTACTAAAAAAAGTGTAGATGTCATAATTGGTTTAAAGGAAAAGAACACGTCAATGGCTTGTAATGAACAAAAGGAAGATGATAATAAACTTAGCTGGGTATGTGGTTTGATGATAATGTCTCAAATTGTTGATTATTGATTAAGTAGTTTGCCTTTAGGTTCAAACGTTCTAGGTTTCGCTTTATTTCTTGTTCTTTTGGCAACTTCTTATGTTTTTAACTATGTTGAAATGTCATATCTTCCAACTTAGTACATTTTTTTTACCTTCACCAACTTCTATTATTCTCTTTTTCTTTGACCTTTTAGCTCTTTTTTTAAAGGTGGGAAAATTGAACTTATGTGCATTTTTTCCTTATATATGGGTCAAAATTGATCACCTAATATTGGATTTATGGCCTTTAAATAACACTTCATATATGCTTCCTTTTGATTGAACTCACGTTTATAAACCTCTAGTGCTTTTCTCTTTAAAATAATTATTGGAATGGCTATAAGGGATCCTAGTAAACTCTCGTCTCACATGTGTAACCATTTATTATAAGGTTCACTATATGATGGTTATTCATATAATGTTCAATTTCAAATTTTCCTGCACCTAGAAAAGTAAGTTAAAGTCATTATTATCGGTTAAGTAATTAGGTAACACATAATATCCAAAGCCAAAGTATTTCATTACCTACAAATTAATCTAAATAATTACTAGCTTCCTTTTTGTTTTTCTCTAACTTTAACATTATATTAGGTATATAATGATGTTGCATGCAACCATCATTTGCTTATTCTGACGGAATCTCTTATCGTTACTCTTCTTATATCTAAGTAACTCAGGATTGATTTTTCCTCTTTTCCTTATGTGTTTTTTCTCTTTTTTATTTAATGTTTGTGATTTTAAAACCCAAGAGCTAGGAATCAAGTTTAGACTTCTTATAATAATATTCTTTTTTATAAGATGGAAATAATTTGATTTGCACTTTTTATTTTTAATATTTTGGTTCTCCAAGCTACATTGTTGGGTAGTTTGCTTTTACTATTTTTTTCAACTAAAAATGTGTATATTTGAATAAGAATGCCCCTATTTGGTCAGTTGTCAGTAAGAAAAGCTTTGCATTTTGTAATTGATAATGCACAGATATTGCATAGTGATGCTAATTAAGTTGATATCGTGATATTAAATGTTACTTCATTGTTTTATTTCATTCTTCTAAACATAATCTCAAATGTTTATTAGCTACATTAAGTTGAGAGAAGAGGTTAGTTATTGACTCAAAATGTTAAGAGTTTAAAACATCTTTTATTCCACATAAATCATTATTTTTCATTCTAATGTTATAAATATAAAGACATTATTGAAATCAAAGGTAAATGATGGTAGTAATGACACTTTTGCCTTTATGTGTACATTTCTCAATTTTAATATATGACTTTCTTTGTGGGTCATTTTTTTAGGTTAGGTTCTCTTTAAGTGTAAATGGTAAAATAACATTAAGCTCATTGCTCATGTTTTCTTATAGATTGCAGAATTACTAATGAAGCATTTGGATTTGTATGTAATTAAAAAAACCGTAATTGATAAGTTTACTACTATTGGAATACTTTAGGTATACTTCTCTTAGACAAGTTTATGCTCTTTTATGAATAGTAAGCCATCTACTGAAAAGGGAGACAGACATTGGATGACTTTTCTCAAATGTAGTGATAAATATATAAATGTAGTTGGTCATTTACTTGAAAAAGCTTTTTCTAAAGTGGTTAACATGAATGAAATTTCTTATCTATACAAGAAGTTTAGTAATTATTATTGGTATACAAGAAGTATTGTGTATGATCATTTAATTGCTGACGGATTTGCTCCGAGATACGATGGTTGAGAATTTAATACGAAAGGATCATTTAATATAAGAACGAATCTTGCTAATAGTAATAAATTTGGTGGAAGGTCTATATATGATAATATAAATGCATTATTGCATGACACCTTTACAGATAAAGATGAAGGTACAATATTTATGTAGGAGTTCATAATGGTCCAAATGTTAATGCTAAGAAGTTTTTAAAGTTGGTAGAGGAAGAAATACATTGGTAAGAACCAAATGACTATGTCAATGACTTCTTTAGAAATGATGGTAATTTAGATCCTAATTGGTCTAGAGAAGATTTAATTATATACATAGTTGACATACCTCTATATGGCTTAAGTATTGAAATATAAATGATGATGATGAAGATGATTTAAACTTTTGATGACATTGACTAGGATTGGATGGATATTGATCAATAATTTATTATAGAACATCTTTAGTTATTTTCTTTATATATTCAAAAATGTTGATTTTGATTACTACATATTTAAATATGGTTATGAACAATAATATGTTTATTATTATAGGTCTTTATAATGAAAAAGGGAAGAAATAAACATAAGCAACCGAGTTTGTTGTAGCAGGATCTATGGCAAACTTTTTGAGAAAGCAACAGAAGAAGACTCGTGCTTATAAACTAAAAGATTCACTTGATTTGTTACATGGAGAGTAAGAGAATTTGGAGGATAATAAAGTTCAATTTCAAATCATTGAGAAAAGCACAACAATATTAATTTTAATTATTGTCCACAAAAATGTAGTTAATTTTTTTTATTTATTGGGTAGTATATATATATATTGTTTTACTATTAAGTCTAGTTTTTATATAGTACTCATAGTAACAGTAACTTTTACTTCTCTTTTTAATGTGTACATAATTTTTTATTTTTTAATTATTAATATAGAAAAATAATATTATAATTTACATTTTTCATTTGTGGTTTTAATTGTCATAAATTTTAATAATGAGGAAAGCACCAATCCTCTAAGAAGAATGGACGATCATAACCTTTATGTACTTTAGGTAGTGTTGTTAACTTTTTAAGGTGGGAAAAAACAAAAATAGAAGAACTAGTCGAGGAATAATCGTAAGTAGAATAAATAAGTATAGGGAATAAAGAAGGCACACATCATAATAATCTTGGTAATAAAAATTTTAAAAGTTCTGTAGGGAAGAAACCATTCAAATAGAGTATGCTCTTTTGAGGTGGCAAGAGCTACTTACCAAAATTATGGAACAATAATAAAAACCACATGAAAACACAGTTGAAGGCTAAGTTCCTAATCTTCCTTTGAAAATAAATGTAGTACAAGAAAATGGAAATAATATAAGCATGAATTTGATAGAAATTGCAACTCCTTAATGTAAAGATAATCATATATTTTATTATTATTTAAATAATTTATCTACTATATATTGATATTAATAATTGATTTGAGTATAAAATTCATGAAGAAAAAGAAGAGATCCATAATTGTTCAAAGAGATTCATGCTAGATCCATGAAAATGCAATCTAATTTATTTTAATGCTCTTAATTAGGCAGACTCTTCTTAGGTACTATGACTTATTAACAAAATCTTACACCTCTAAATCATGTCAATTGGTGTAAGAGTCCCAACAAACTTTTTTTTTTGGGAAAATGAAAGAATTTTATTAGTTCAATAGAGCTTAAGTACCATTAGGCTACCCCCGAAATAAGTTAAGTACAAATCAAAAGGTTGGGTAAAATGATTACGTACAAAATAAAGATAAGTAATATAAGAGATAACATTACATATTCCATCTGCTCCTTAATGGTGGACTTATTTTTGTTTCATTTCCATATGCCATATAAACTTTCCTGATCCATCAAATTAGTTTGTTTGCTAGTATATTATTCCTTATTTTTGTATTTATACACAGTCTTTAGTTTCACTCTCTTCATATAATGTAAATACAGCAGTTGAAAATTATTTTGAACAACAATCTATGCATACTAAAGTAGGAAGGAGGGTTATGTATAGCTTCGATATAAGTTATACACAAAAGAATATTATGTATAACTTATATCGAAGCTATACATAACCCTCCTTCCTACTTTAGTATGCATAACTTAGTTCATCTTACCTTTGCTCCCTTTAATTTCCCTGCTTTCCGCAAGCACAAGAAATGTTTCATACACTTATCAATTCCTTTCACAATCTTCTTTGGAAAATAGAGATGGGCACTCCAATGTTTATGGATGATCTTTAGAGCCAAAAAGATTATTTTTAGCCTCTTAACTATTGATAAGAATTTATTTTGACATAACTTGATTCTATTTTTGAACAGTTCTAGCATAAGTTGATAATCTACAAATCTTGATTTTTTTAGAAGTTGTGGCGACCCCAAAGTATATGAAAGGAGGGTAAGTGATATTTAACCTTGAGATTATGCTAAGATCTTCTTTATGTTGGAAATCAAAGGACATGTATAATTTGTTCTTCCATGTATTCTTATATTAATGTAAAATACCATCATATTAACACTTCTTTCAATTTAAGTTAAAAAATTAATTGAATATTGATTGCATTGTAGAAGAGATATATTCTATCATTAAAAGTTAAAGAATGAACTTTCAAGACAAATGGAGATAAAAGGAGAAGTTATAAGTCTAAAGCAAAGCAAAACATTTTAAATAGTATACGATAAATTCAGAATAAATGGCCAATTATCCTTACTACATAAGTAAAGAACTTTTTGAGGATCTTATTGCTTACTTGAACCATCCAGATGTGAAGGTATAACAATTATTAATACTCTTTATAAATTATTTTCATAATATCTAATTAATATAATGTTTCAATATGTAGTAAATTGTTGAAAACATAGTCAAAATAGAAAACAACAAATTGAAATTCATACAACTGATCCTAAGAGTTCTGCAAGTATCTTTGAGAAATTGGTAAGTTCTTTGGTAAATTATAATCCATTAATAAACTACGTGAATTTTCTAAATTATTTTAATATTTTAATTAATAATTGTTTCTACAGATAGCAAAATGGAAAAGAAGATAAAACTCCACACTTTAATGCTAAAAAGAATGTTGTAACTTGTAAAAGAAAGCTTAGAAAAGTGTACAAGTAATCTACCGAATTTATAAGAGTGAAAACTTGGTATTTTATCTTGTAACAATTTTCGATATTATTGCTACTTTTATTAAGATTATCAAATTTATTGCTCATTGCCAATGCTTTTGATCTTATTATGTTGTTACGCCACTCAAATTACCTAGATTTCATTTCATTTATTTTTTTTATTATTGCTCGATTCATCTTGTCAAAGTAAGTTGTTTCTAGTATAAGTGGAATGACAGGAGGTTTCCTTGTAATTATAGATGGTGCCTACATTCATTAGCATAATTGCAAGTTTGTTTATTTCCTTTTTCCTATAAACGTATAGTCATACTCATCAACGTCAATTTAATTGAAGAAGTAACACATTATTTTTTTGTAGGCTCGCATCGAAGAATTAAAAAAAGAAAATGATAGCTAAAAGCTTGATGAATTTGTAGCTAATATAGGAATTATAAAGCTTGGATGTAATAAACTATTTGGAAAAGTGTGAAATCATTTAACATGAAAGAAAATATGATGAGTGAGGCCTTTTACAAAGTTCCCAATGAGTATTTGAAGTATGTGAAAATTACATTAGAAGAAGAGATGAAGTAGAACAAGATAAAGTAGAAAAAGAATAAATAAAACAACAAATATTCTCTCTCATTTAATCTTCGACTGAGCAAGCCAACACCATTAATATAGATATGCTTTGTAAATTGATAACAACTATTCAATTAAGAAGGAAATATTATATTCCTCCAAATCTTATATGAAGAACATCAGTTGACAAAGTTGTTTAATTCACTCCTATTGTACATCATCTTGTTATCTTTTCTATTAAGATTAACTGCAGATTATTTTTTCTTATTTTCCCATTTGCAAATATAATGCAACTGATGTGGATTGAAAATTTCATACCTTTTGATTTTGTTCATAAAAAAGATCGTATCCTTGTGTTATCTTTGATTAAATGGGGGTCACAATAAAATAGTTGATATTTCACTTTAGATATATCAACATGTTGACCAACATACTTATTTTATAATAATTCTAATGTACTTTTTTAAAAAATAGATGATGATGAAGAGTAGATAAGCAAGTACTTTAAGAACGATTTTAGAGTGCTCATATATATTGACTTTGTTTTGTATTTTGGTTAATAAATTTATATTCCATATGAATTAGGGGAAGATGACATAAGTGTATATTTTAATTAATAATTTTTAGTTGTTGTATTTTTAATATATTAAAGATTGAATTTCACAAATTCATATAGTCTATATAATAGCATCTATAAATCTATTTTTTTTGGTAATTGACATTTAAAAAATATATTTTAAGGCATATATTAATATATGCACGACTACTTTTAATAATCTATATGGTTGTCTTCATGAATATTATAACAATTTCAAGTGGTAGGTTTTTCATTATTTTTGTATGCTTTAAGTGTAATTCTATTACCTTTTATTAATCTTAATTTGTAGCTTAATAAATGAAAGGCATTACCTTTCCGTTATAATTTTGTTATTACATTTTAGATAAAAATTTGTTGCCCTAGTTTGACTCATTTGTTATCTTTGATAATTTTAATGTTACAATAATATTTATTGAAGTTTGTTACCTTTACCAGTAAAATATGTTGCCTCTATATTAATCTAGAAATTGTTGAGTAAAAAAGATTAATTCACTATCATATAAATATTCAAAATGTTGCTACACTCAATATATTATTGCTAAGTTTGACAATGTTCTATTGTCTTAATCAAAAGTTAAAAGTAACATTATTTATTTGAGTCTAATCAAGAAATTCTGTTGTCTTACTCTTTTAAGAGTGCCACTTTATTTATGTTAATGCCTTAATAAAAAGGTAATAATAGTTGCACTTTCAACTATGCTTGTACCTATTATGTAATGCCTTTTTTATTGTAATTGTTTCATTATTCACACTCTCCAACTTACTCATTTGTCTCTTCTATCTTGTCAAATACAATCAAAAATTATATTTCACATAAGATCTTTGTAAAAGTAGACAGTTAATATTTGCTTTATAAATTAACCCACGTATTCCCAAAATAATAACAATGATCAAAGTGCTTACAGATCATACATCATATGATTAATATAAAATCAACAACATATAAGGTAACAAAAAATCTATAAGGGAAAAATCAGAACAATAAAAGAAATAAGAGAATTATATGGCAAGATTGGCTTTGTCATATTAGTACATTTCATTTGGAGAATGAGGAACACCAAGATCTTTGTGACAACAGAAGAATACAAGAAATTTAGCTAGAATGAGTTTTATCTCAAGCTACGGATGAATTTACTGTCAGTGCCCTCTTTGAAGGATATTTCTGACCGACTCATGCAACAGTTGAGTATTTAGAGCAGTTGGTACTTAATTAACAAAAGTTGCACAGCTAGCTCTATATTTTGTATAGACTCTAAGAGTTATATATCGTCTCTTATATACTTTCCACTTTTTGATTAAATATATTCCTTACTTAACTTCCAAAACAAAAAAGGAATTGGTTTCGTACTGTGTTTCCATGTTTATCATAATCAATCACAATTAAAAGTATGATTATGCACACGCAGAAGTTGCATCAATGCAATGCCTATAATTAAAAACTCTACATTGTAACTTCGCATTTGACTATTTCAAAGCTCAAACTTGATTCATGTTATTAGTTTTGTCCTTATTCTCAATCCAAGAAATTAATAAGACCGTCTTCCATACATTCTCGAAGCAATCTATTTAGCTACTTTCACATCCTATATAACACAATATGTAGTCCTACTATCAAATAAATTACATTTTAAGCAAGTTAATAAGGTATGAATTTATTTATGCAGTAAAGATATACTACGAACCTGTAACAACATCGTCAGAAATATAATATATATCATAAAACTCGCGAAATAAGCAAAAAATATATGTTGAATGTGATTCATGAAAATAACATTAACACTTACGTGACACAATTATATTTCGTGTTATGTTACATAAATATATGAATATATCACTTCTACGCGACAACGTATAGATTGGACATTGACACATATGTTGTACAATTATAGCACGTGTTATTCTACATGGATAAATGAACATCAATAAAATTTCCAAGGATGATGAAATAAATTTCTAAAATTCAAACACTAAACTAAATCCAAACCGTAGGAAATTTGTTTTCCTTCGTCTTCTTAATTCATGGCTAATTTTTCCTAAAGTTAGGAAACTTGGCCATCAATCATTAAGTCCTGAGTCAAACCATGCTGCAACTCATTAAAGATTCAGACCAACAACTTAATTTGTTAAAACATTTAGAATGGAGCCTTGGATTGCTACTACATTTATGACAATGTCCTATACAACTTACGAAACGACAACACATACAAAACCAGGTCCACTCCTAATCCTTTCAAACACCAAAGGATATGGAATGTGTAACACGTAACGAACCTTAATTATGTATTTCATATCAAACGTTAAAGGAAAATACACTAAGAAATGCAGAAAATACCTGATTTTAGTTCCATAACTTCAAATAAGCTTTTTAAAACTGAAACAAACACAAATTCACTGCCGCTTTCACGGGAACTGCTCACCGGGACACAATAAAGTCTTTCTACATTTTTGTTAAAATGTAAGCTCTCTTAACGGGTCAGAGAATCTTTATACTTACGAATGACATGAGCAACTACATGAGACCTTAACTTTTATATATCGCATTCATATCGAGCTTCTCCATCACAGACTACAGAATCCTTATGCTTACGAATGACATGAGCAAATGCATAAGACCTTAACCTTTATATATCGCGTTCATATCGAGCTTCTCCAACACAAACCCAATATGGATCTGGTCTATACTGATCGAGATCTATTTTTCACCTGAACTTTGACCTATTGACTTAGATTATTTATTGAGTCACTTTATTATCTTTATTCGGATCAAATTACGTAACTTAACCGATAAGTTATTGAAAAATTGAAAAATACAATTAAATGTTGTCCAACTTTATGGGAAATGTCGAAATTATATAATAATGTCCCCCTTGGACAATACTTAATTGCAATATTGATTCAAGTTTAAAACAAATTTAAAACTCAATTAAGTTACGCTACTGTATTAGTAAACTATATTTAAAAACAAAACATTTGATCCAAAGATAACGAAAGTCCTTCATTCCGTCCTACAAGGATTTTGATACCGAAAAATATCTCACACATGTGTTGATTCATTCATATTTTTATATATTTTTAGGAGTTAATTCAGAGTGACTTGCATTCATTTTACGTTTATCCATAGTCGGTTTATCATGTTTTGGAATTATTTGGGTTTCATTGACGTAAAATGCATAAATAAAATAAGTAGTATAGAATTGCACTGTTTTTAAATTTTGGACAGACTTGACCTCTAATCATTGTGCAATTTTTATTTTAAAATTGGCCTAGCAAATTAAATTGAAGCAGCAAGCGTCGCACAAGAGAAGAAATAAAATCAAAGCAGCAAACAGCAAATAAATCAAGTGGATACAACAGCAGGCGTTGGCGTCATTATCAGCAATTAAATCATGCAATCAAAGGCAACCAAAGGGGACAGCACAAGGGAATTAATGCGCAATTTGGATTGAGACAACTGGGCAACGTGAACACTTGGACGGCTGGTGGGAAGAGAGGCATAGGAGGCGTAAAAAAATCAACACAAGAGAAAGCAGATGCACCACGTGACAGCTACAAGAGGGAGAAAAATCAAATCAATTAAAAAGACAAGCAAGAGACAAATTAATTAAAGAGAATGAACAGCAATTTTAGTCAAGCCACGCAATGTTCAAGTCAAGTCACGCAGAGAAGAGCATGGAGACGCAGACAGGCAGCCAAGGAATGACGCACATGTGGGAGTCACGCATAGAAGAGTACAAGGTGAAGCCAAGATGTAGATGATGCGTGGAACAATTAAAAAAAGAAAGGAAATCAACAAAGAAATAAAAGGGAATGGACGTGAACAACGCATAGGCCATGCGTTTTTGGAAATCTGGAGAGCCAATCAAATAAAAAAAGAGGAAGCAAGATTAACGCATTACACGAGGACAGCTGGCTTCTCCATTAGGTTAGCTATTATGAGGGATAACATATATATATATGACGCTGGACCAAGCAGTGGAGACTCTAGACGCGAAATCATAGTCGTTCTCCATTAGCTGCAGCCTTGCTTTCGATTAATTTCAGCTTTGTTTTCAGTTCTTTTTTTTCAAGGGAACTCTTCTGTCTTAGACCATCGTGGTATTGTTTTCATTAGGTATGTGTAGCTAACTTTTTATTTCAATTGTAAAGGGTAATACCCTTCGAACATTGATGGATTCATGAGGATTTATTCTTAATCGATTTTTG
>JAOSBP010000002.1:4463311-4474555 GCA_027563825.1 Erythroxylum mucronatum | reverse complement strand
GAAACACCGTTCAGGATGACCTTTGGGGCAGAAGCCCTAGTCCCAGTAGAAGTGGTACTGCACAACCAGAGAATTTCAAGTTATGATGAAGAGCGGAATAACGAAGCTCGCAGGGCAGAACTTGTGCTTCTCAGTGAGGACAGGGATAGGGCAGCTGCTAGCTCAGAAGCCATTAGACAAAAAGCAATAAGGTTTTACAACAAAAGGGTAAGGCCGAGCGATATAAAGATTGGCGGATATGTCCTAAGAAAGACTGAAGCAGCTGGGAAACATCCTGGAAAGCTCGGACAGGCATGGAAAGGACCCTACTAAGTGATCAAACAAGTCGGGCACGGCTCTTACATCCTATATGATACGAACGACAAAATTCTACCGAGGCCCTGGAATTCTCAAAACCTGAAGACGTTCTACCAATAGATAAGCTTTATTTTAGTTTACCTCTCCTTGTCTTGTACTTTATTATTGCTTATGTTCTTGTACACGCAACTTGTGGGTACCTTTTTTCTGAAATTTCCAGTGAGGTTTTTTAACGGCCCACGCCCTCATCATTATCAATAAAGGATTTTCAAACTTCTTGGCAAAGAAAGTCTCATTAAATTGGGCTAAGGGGAGAACATTCTACTGATTGTTCATCATCAACACCACTCGGCCAGGTTGCCAAGACGAGATCCTTGGAACCAGGTGATGCCAAGACAGGATCTTGGATCACTCGGACTCGACACTGCTCGGCTAGGTTGCCAAGACAGGATCTTGGAACCAGGCAATGCCAAGATAGGATCTTGGATCGCTCGGCCTCGACACCGCTCGGCTAGGTTGCCAAGACGAGATCCTTGGAACCAGGCGATGCCAAGACAGGATCTTGGATCGCTTAGCCTCGACACCGCTCGGCCAGGTTGCCAAGATAGGATCTTGGAACTAGGCGATGCCAAGACAGGATCTTGGATCGCTCGGCCTCGACACCGCTCGGCCAGGTTGCCAAGACGAGATCCTTGGAATCAGGCGATGCCAATACAAGATCTTGGATCGCTCGGTCAGGTTTCCAAGACGAGATCCTTGGAACCAGGCGATGCCAAGAAAATAATCTTGGATAGCTCAACCCCAGCATCGTTTGGCTAGGCTCTCCCGAATCGGTCAACCAGGGCTCTCTCAAAACCTTACAACCGATCGACGCGTATAGAACGCACTTGTTTGCTGCCTATCATTTGTAAAGACAGTCCCGTACACGACGCTAATGACAATCTAAGCTTAATTCATAAAACAAACAAGACAATGGAGGACAAAAATAAGGCTTTATTTCATCATAAGTGGGTTCTGGTCACAAGCCCGACCAGATGAGCTTCGAAGGAGGAAAAAAGTCACTTTCATCCCTCGGTGGGAGGGGAAGCATCTTCAGGGGCCGGCAAAGCAACCGAGTTAGGATCGGGGTGTGCGGGGAGAACCGGAGAGACACTTCTATGAGCTAGCTCCTCCTCCTCGTCTGAACTGAGGTCTAGTATTTCATCTGGTAATGTCTCTCGCTCTCTCTTGGCTATCTCCCTCACCTTCTCAACTGAAAGGTCGAGCTCCGAGGGAAGTAGCGACTCGGTATAATCCTCGAACAAAGGACCATCTGACCCGTCGGGGACGCAAACGCTGTGGCAATTCTTCAAGGTGGAAAAGGCCAACTCACACGCAAATTCTAAGCACTCCCCGTGTAAGAACCGCTCTTTCCATCGCTTGATCGCGTCGACCCTCTGCTCCCTGACGGAGCCTTGTAGCTCCAGCAGCTTCCTCTCAGCCTTCATCTTGTCCATTACCGCTTCATGACAATCATGGAGGACTTTCAAACGGAGCTCTCCCTCCATTTTTTCTCTTGAATTGGCCTTGAGCACCTCCTCCCTCAACGCTCGACATTCATTCTCCAGCTCGTCCCTGGAAGCAACCACCCTGCTCTTCTCCTCCTCCCTCGAAGTAAGTTGAGCTTTCAAAACGCTCATTTTGTCCTCCCAAACACTCTTTTCCTCCTCCAAGGAAGAGAGTTGAGCCCGTAAGACGTCCTTCTCTTCCTTGGTCTTTGAAAGTTCAGCTCTCACAGCATTAACTTGCTCGAGAAGATCGTGGACCTCCCAGTCCATACGTTGATGCATCGCGGAGGCAAATGCCATATCCCTTGCACCGCTACGAACGAGATGGGCCGCCAGCTCCTGATTATCCAACGAATCTATAAGTTTCTTGTCTGAAGGGGGAACGACCTTATGAGCAATGTGAAGAGCCACATCAAAGTCCCCAAGCGACACAGTCTTATCCAGACTGATCGTTGGCTCCCACTTCTTGGCGCTCGCCGCTCGCCCCTTCCCCTTGCCCTTATCCGATCGGGCAACACGTTTTTCCCCTTCTCCTTCTCCTTGCCTTGGTCTGATTGGCAGGGTGGTCGGTCGAGAACCCTAACGGTCTTTTTCCTTTTGAGGGGTCATTCTACCTCCTCCTCTTCTTCCTCCATGACTACGCAGTCCTCACCTGCTGACCGAGTCATCACTGTAGGCTAATCGGGAACAACTGCCAGAACGAGCGCTGCAGACGACTCAGGAACAGTCGGCTGAGCGACATCCGCGCTGGCCTCCCCCTTCTTGCCTTGCTCTGTTGTCTTCGTAGAGGGCCTAGCAACTTTGCGCGGGCCTTTGGTAGAGCTGGAGGACCCTGCGAAATCCTTGAACTTGGCCATGGCTGCGCAAGTATAGAAACAGGTTAGAAATCGAAATCGATACTCATAAATACAGCAAATAGTTTAACCATGAGAAGTCAACCAGAAGGGGAAATTTCTTCTCCTAGCCCGCTAATTCGGGGCAGGGAGTCGATTAAGAATGAATCAGTCGAGGCCCTCCCGCAATACCCTAGAACGAGGCGATCGAAGTCGTACCGACCGAGCGCCTTAATGCGGTCGACCGCCTCCCATTCCTCCCTAGTAAGGAGCAGATTTGAGATGTCATTCAACCGCTTGGCCAGGGGCTATCTCCACAGCCTACACTCAAAGACAGATCCCGGGGGCCTCACAAAGAAATACTTCGTCCGCCATGCTTAGACTTTTAAAGCGGTTCCAGCAGGACGATACCTCGCGTCTCTATACTGGAAGTGAGGGACCCCGACCCCAGCGCTCGAACTTTGGTTCATCCGCAAGAAGTGACGCAGAATGTCGATCGATGGAGGACATCCAAACTAATGATATAGCAGGGCCAGACCATTAATAAACCTCCAACCATTCGGGGGGCTCTGACTCGGCCTCAACGCATAGACGTCGCATACATCGCCAATAATCGGGGCATATGGAAGCTTCATACCCCCGGTCGAGAAAAAGCTGTCCAAAACAGCGAAGTAGCCTCCCAAATTGCTATGGATCCGCTCCCTCTCGAAGGCCAACCTGGGTCCCCATTCCGTAGGAATGCTATTCTTGATGACTGACCGGTTCAATTCTCTCTCGGTCATCATCGATTGATAGCTCGGCGGCTCTTCAACGACCAACCCATTCTTCCGGTCACTTGCCGTGGTTCCCTCAACCCTCCTCACCTCCGACACCGTCATTATTTCCTCTGCCATTTTAAGCGGCCCAACTATTTGCAAGGCCCTCTCGGCGGTTTCCTTCCTAGGACTAACTCCACTTCTAGGGCTGGTTGACGACATGGTTACAAAAAGGAAACTTAGAAGACGAAGAGAGGAAAAAGGACGTACCAAGTTTAGTGTTTGAAGTTTGGAATTTGGACGACGGTGGAAAGAAAACTCCGGTGACTGTAGGCAAAAGGATGAAAATGAAAGAAGAATAGAGGCTGGAGAATAAAATACGCGTGAAGAAAATCTGTAGTCTGTCGATCCTACGCATTTATAGAAGATCGACTAAACGGACGCTCCAATCAACGTTGGACGCGTGGAGAAAATCCGAGCCAAACTCAGACACGTGGCAAGATCTGAGCCGAGGTGAATTAGGGTTGTTAGAAATCCGGAGCGGCGCAACAACTGAAAGGACGCACCTGACAGCTGCATAGCAGTTAAAAGGACGCGCATGATAGTCTGTCAAGGGACGCGAACCGTCAGCAATGATTACACCTAACGTTTTGTTTAGGCCTCGACGTCCAATCGATCGGCCCTAACATTACGCTCGCCCGATCGACCCCACCGTTACACCCGATCGACCTGCCATATCGCTATAGCCGATCGATCGACCCTGTCATTACTCCCGATCGGTCTACCATGTCATTACATATGATCGGTTGATCGCATCACGAAAATTGATCGATCGGGCCTAGCACTCTACAATCCTTATGTACTCCCTTAACCCTTCTCTTGGGTCAGACTCGAGGAGTATAGGGGCTTATGGTTGGGTTGGTCATGCTAGGCCCGGTCTCAGGCCCATGCATCGACGGCCCACTCGTAGGTGGTAACCTCTCATGCATACGTAAAGACCTACATAAAGACCTAAACCTAACAGCTATTCCATATATAAGGTACTACTTTACCATGATATAGGTACGAGATTAGAACCCTGATTTTCTCTGTTCTTAGCTACCAAAACCCCTACCAAAAGACTAACTTGAGTGTCGGAGGGGCCTGCCGGCAATCAACCCCCGGCGTGCCTTGTGTTGTTTTGCAGGTATTCTTTTGCTAAGGTCAGTCAGAATTATGGATCCAAGTAACGGCGTCCAGCCCCATCAAGATCAGACCGAACCAATGAGTGAGATAGAAAGTACCCAAAGACGATAAGAAACGTTTTCTGCATTGTGGAACTCAGGTCCACCGTCTCCCAAGAGCAAGAACTCACCACCAACTGCAGCTTGGAAACTAAGCCTCTTAGCCAAAGTAAGCTGCAAAAAATAACTCTCTTTGGCCCTCACACCCACGTCATCCTCGGTCCTCCTCGCCCCCTCCTTCACCGCCGCTTCCACCTCCTCCGGCACCACTTTCTCGTGCCTCGTTGTCGTGGTGGCGGTGGACAATAAAGTGGTCGCCGTGTCCTTAGCATCGATCGAGAAGTTCCAGTCCAAAGTAGTCCCCGAGAATAAGCTCCCAGCATAACTGCTCCCGCTCGATAACCTCGGCAAAGAGACCTCGCGATCAAAGTTCCTATCAACGTTCTTCTCTTTGACAACCACCTCGGGAAAGGTCTCGGTCTTCAGCGAGATTAAGAGCTCGCGATCTTCGTCACGTGATCTTCGTCACGTGACAGGCCACGTAACTTCACATGACTTGACCTCGCACCTTTTCTTTCGGCTAACCAATTGCAGAAAGAGGCAAGTTGTTTCTTCTTTTGGTACTTGTTGTCCACGAAGAGCTTCTTCTTTTGCTAAAACTTCTCGTCGTCGCTGCTCGTCAAGAGATAGGATGCGATATTATCATCATTATTACTTCAAGGAGAAGAAGGTTTTTTGTTGCCAAACAAGTCCTTTGACGGTGGCTTTCTGAGGTCATTTTTGATGAATGCATCTTTGCTGACCTCCTTCTTCTCGTTTTCTACCAACACTTGCTTCAAAGATGCATCGAACTCGGACCGATCCGAGAATTGCCTAGGGAAGAAGTAAGTCGTTCGATGAGGCATTTTGCTCTCTGTTTCTTTCACAGACCTCGCGAGGTCAAACAATAAAACTCGCACGAGTGAACCTCCAAACACCTGCGACCTTCTCGCGCTAGTCTTTCTCCCTCCTTCTCTAGCTACCAATCCTTCACTCACGTTCAAAACAACAAGAAAATAGATCGCTGACCGTACAAGCCCTGCAAGTTGATCGAAGTCAAGAAAAAAAAGAATAAGTTACACTCAGGCTCAGCTTAGTAACTGAAACCGAATCCAATTCAAACCACTCAAAAACTACAGATCCCTACAAGCTTCAGAAAACGAGAATGATACCGGAACAAGCAATACGTATAGGTAATCAACCTGTGCTCTTTCTCTGTCTCTGCAACTGATCAAAAGCTCTCTCTCTCTAAGACCTGTATGTGTGCTGACACGATAAGGAACAGGAGGTTTTCGGAAGAAAGAGAACGCAACAATAAAACCGTACGCATTTTGAGGGATGATAAGGGCGGTGGACTGAGAGTGGGCGAGGAAGATACTGGTGGGAAATTGTAAAAGAGACAAGGGAACAGGCTAACGAGCGTCGGGCGTGAGCTGCTGCTTTTTGTAACCAACGCACACGTAAAAGAAGAGTTTACAACAAAAGTTGCGACACATAAGTATAATGTAACGCTGAGCATGGAGGCGTACGTTAGTCAGCTCATCAACAGCGGGATTAAATTAAATAAGAACCCTTTTCCTGGTTCCCCCGGGGCTATCTTAATTAATGCAGCCTCAGATGCTTCAATTGTCGGTTCTAACATTGAGCGAAAGGTGTCGGTGTTATGCCGATGGTTAGGTTACAGGTTTTATATGTCTTGAACTTGTACTAATTGGTTAATATAAATTTGGTAACATTTTTGGACTTTTTTTATAATCGCCAGTTAAAAAGAAATATTTTCTTAATTTTTGTTTCCCAAATAATGAATTAAATTCGTATAGGCATTTTGGACGTTACCATTAAAATAGCTCGCCTAATTGTATTTTCGGCTACTTCACCCATTTCATAATATGCATATAATAATAAAAATAAATAATAAATAATAAATAATAAAAATATATATATATAATAAATAAAAATAATGGATCCAAATCCTAAAAACAACGAAGGCAAGGTTATTGCATGAGTAATCAAATGAAATAAGGCAGCTCGAGAAGACCCCGTACTTAGAGCTAACACCTTATTCATCCTTTGTTGTTTTCTTTCCGTTCATTTGGATCTCTTCCGTTTTGTTGATTTTATCTGAATCCTCCTTTTCTTCCCAAAAAAAAAGGGAAGAAGCAAGATTTTCTTCGATGGATGTCTCTTGTTTCTGTTTAGTCCCTTCATTTCGGAAGTTGTTTCTATTTATGCGTCTGTTTCTTCCTCCCTTTCTTCCGTTCTAAGGAACCATGAAATGACCATAAAGCTCTCGTGGTCGTGGTTATCTGAAAACTACAAGATTAGGGATATTGCAACGCCTTTTGGCTCCTGTCGCTCTTTCTTCCTTAGAACTAGGATTTTAGCCGTTTTCATGTGCCTGATCACAACTATTATCTGACCAAACACGGTGAGAGAATGTTGAGATTCATAGCTTTCAATTCCGTACATGCCACTTGAAATTTTGTTACAAGGCTACTCCTACGTCAATTCCTTCTCGTTCCTCCTTACGGGTTTTGTCTACTCGTCTAGGTTCTGATTGTATCTCTCTCTCGAAATGATGAACCCGTCAAGTTAGCTCTGGATATTTTGGAAGATTTTTCCTAGAGAAGCAAGAAAGTACACGATTAAACCATTTTCATCCGAGGTTTGTGTAGGATCAAAGATGTTGATGGAGCTAAGGAGTTGCTCTGTAAAATGATGACTGAAGGACCTCCTCCTGCTGGAAGAGCTGTTTTCAATGGAGTAATTACTGCTTACGCGAAAGGTGGAGATATGGAGAAGGCGATAGAGACGACGAAGCTTTTGGAGAATAGGGGTCTGGAACCACGCGTGTATGTTTATACTGTTATAATTGCTGGTTTGGCAAGTGGTGGTTAGATGGAGGAGGCTTGTAAGACTCTGTCAGAAGCAAAAAGAAGCAATCCAAGCTGAATCCTGTGACATACCATACCATACACTTATCAGAGGGTACTGCAAACTTGAACAATTTGACAAGGGTCTGGAGTTGTTGAGGGAGATGATGAAATATGGGGTCGGGGCTAATGCATAAGGTCCTTTCGCTTGAAGGCGTTAGATTGGGAAACAGCAGAGAAGCTCTTAGATGAAATGAAGTAGAGTGGGTTGCATCTAAATGGGATGACAAAAGCCATTGCAAGAGTAGTCAAGGAGCTGGCAGGGGAGAGGTTGGAGCCTGAAGCGTTTTGTGTTTTGTATACTTGACCTTTCTCTTAGTCCTTTGTCGGCTGCAACTGCAAAGTCTTTGCTCCTGCGAGTTTTGCTAATTTCTTTCTTTTTTCCATTTCTTTTTGTCGGATGACCATATGTCATGGCTTCCGATGTGTGAAAATTGTCCCTACTTTTAGGTTATCTTCGAATTGAATTCATTAATGAATTGGATTCAATTATATTAACGAGATTGAATTGAATTTAATTTACAGTGTTTGGAACAAACCCAGTAATATTAGAATTGAATTTAATTATATTGTTTAGAATACAATCAAAATAAATTCAATTATTTCATATAACACATTTATCAAATACAGGTTAAAAAGCAATTAGCAATTAAATACAGGTCATACAGAAAATCCAATACACATGAAGAATCAAGACTTGCAATATGCAACAACAAAGTTACATCTGCATCTACGAAACAAGTATGCAAAACAAGAAATTACCAGAAAAAACGCGAGAAGAACAAAGCAAAATCTTAGATCAGCTCAAGCGACAACAGTACTTACAATACTCGAAGCAATTATAGAGACCAGAGTTGTTTATGAACACAAACAGAACATAGTTGAAAGACAGAAGAATAATACCTCTAATAGATAAGAGTAAAATTGGGAGATAGGAAAAAGATGCAGAGGTGTTGTTGTGTGGACGTTGCGTAGTCTGTTGTTGCGTTAACTAGTGATGCGTGCGTTGCTGTTGGGAGAAAGTAGCATTTGGTGGTGTGTGGGTTACTCTTGGGAGAAGAGTGGCTCGTCTAGCGTAGGATTATTATGTTGGAATAGTGGGTATTATTGGGTTTGTGAGTTAAAAAAGAAAAGAGCAATTTTTGGGGTTCAATTCACGTAAATTGAATTTGTAAACAGAGTGGGTTTTAAACCCACGGATGAATTCAATTCATATCCTTTTTTTGGTTCCAAACAGATAATTAAATTCAATTCACCATCTGTCAAACAGCCCATTAATTAATGTTATTGAAAAAGTACGGTTTATTTCATTATTATAATTTCTAATACTACACATTTACACTTACACTCAAACCATATTAAGTTGATAACTATTACATTTTAAATAAAATGTGAAAATGATATTAAAATAACATTAGAAATTTAATTATATCTTTCATTTAGTTATAAATTAATATTGTTTTTAGAATTATGTCAGTATTTGTGAATTAAATTATTAATATTATTCTAAAATCAATATTTTAAAAACTTATTTAAATCTAAAATTTATTATTTTTATTAAAATAATATTTGTTACACCTGATGTAAAAGTGATATTATAAATAGTCTTGAAAGTTTCTTTGATTTGAAATACCTCAATACTTTAAAAAAATTGTTAATAAACTAATTTTAACATATAATAAATTAAATTGAAAATATTTAGTTTTATTGGAGTTTATATTATTATTAAACTATTTTTAAAAATGAAAATACAACCATGTAGTGTTAAAGTCAATAATTAAAAAATTCAACAAATTTTTTCGGTTCAGCTGTAAAAACTTTGAACCATATAACTTTTTAGTTTGATTTTTAATTTTCTGGCTCGATTTAATTTAATAACTTTTTTATTAAAAATCGATCAATTTATTAATATATATTTTTAATTTTTAATTTTATTTAATATTTAATCAATTTTATGATAATCTAATATTAATTAAACCTTTTTTCTTATTATTTCGGCTTAACTTTTGGTCTAGTTTTTAAAACATCGGAAAAGTTATAAGTTATTTTGCCTATTGTTTACTATTTAGTAGAGTTAGATTTATCTCTTGTTAATGTTTATATTGTTTAACAGTGTTGGGTTGTCGGTTCACGGCGTTCTATGCTTGAATACGAGGGGGTGGAGAAATGGGCAATTGCTTGTCAAATACTCTGACTATTAAGTCACCGAATTAGTGATAATTAAAAAAAGATTTAAGAATCTATATTTTTTTATTTTAATACCATCTGGCCAGATTTTATTAAAAAAATAAGAAACAGACGAAACTAAAAAGTGTTCAAAGCCACGCAACAAACAAAAAAGAAAACAACGGTTCCAAGAAAAATAAAATGAAAAAGAACACAGGCCAAAAAGTTAGTCCATGAATCAAGCTTGAAGACCGGAAAATGACAACAGTAACAGTGAGATCTTCAGCCTATGGATCATGTTTCAATGGTCCCAATAAATCTCAGAATCTGGGTATCTTCAAAAAGAGAGACAATTCTTCACGGTGGTTCGCGGAGGCGCTTCTCTTCATCAATCACCGCTTTAGCTTCCGATGGGGCTTCCTCCATTAAAAACATATCTTCATTCAAATTAATTCCAGCCCGAGCTATGAGATGTGCTGCTCGATTTCCCTCCCTTCGTACATGTAAGAATTCGCAAGATAAGTAATTTTTTGCCATCTTCAATCCATCACTAATAATTGGGCTAATTTTGGATTTATCAATTTGTCCCAACTTTAATTTTTTGATGATTGTCAGGTTGTCCCCCTCCAGTTCGATGTTTCTAAACAAGGATTCATATCCGAATATGAGAGCAGCTACCGCTGCTAGTGCTTCACCAGCGAACGAATCTTGGACATAAGAATGCTTGGTAATTCCACTTCTTAGTACCTCGCCTTCTGAACCTCGAATCAAAAAACCCAAAGTAGCAGTTTTATTGTTCGAATCATATGCAGAATTGAAATTAATCTTAACCTTATCATCAGCAGGTGGCTTCCAATTCACTTGTTGAGGTTGAGCTCGGTTAACTGTGGACCTTCTCGACGATAAGACCTGCATCTCTAAAAGGTATGCCGTTATAAATGAATGAAGCTCATTTACTGATTGATTGATATTCTCGCTTATAAATTTGTTTCTGTTCAACCACGTCACCCATAACGTAACACAGACCAAGTTGCATTTGTCCACTTCGAGTCTAGCCAATACTTCCTCTAGCCAAACTTGAACCGAATTATGTGATGCATATTGACCCAACTAAACCCAACTTTCTCCCAAATTTGGCTTATAACAGGGCAGTCTCAAATCGCATGTAACCGTCTTCGACATCCCTAGAGCATCTTCGACATATGCTTGAGTTTGCACTATGCTTGTTGTATAGATTTAGACCGGTAGGCATGAATTTTCGAATAAATTGCCATATTGTGATCTTAATTTTGAGTGGCAATTGTAGATTCCATAACTTTGAATATAGGCCTTTAATTTCATCTGAAACTGTAGGGTGGATAGTTCAGATTCATATCTGAAGTAATTTATGCCCACTTTTCACAGTATAAATTCCAGAATTTTCGTATCGCCACACAAGCTCATCTTCATGT
>JAOSBP010000002.1:4432295-4454524 GCA_027563825.1 Erythroxylum mucronatum | reverse complement strand
GAATAATACTTAAGTGTATATTGAATCTCATAATTATGATCTCATCATAATTTCAATTACACAGTAATTATTCCAAGAATTTTATCTTTATGAATAATAATTAAATTAAGAACAAATACATAAAGATAAAGAATGCCTTCTATTAATAAATAATAATGTCATACAATATAACTAAAATAAATTAGCTGTAAAGGCATAAGCTAACAGTAACTTGAGTAGTCTTTGTGGATGAACCATCTGAAATGCGTAAAGGGTAACTTGAGTAGTCTTAGATGTGATTTGGAAATTCAATATACGCCAAACAAACAGAAAAAGGAAACTCCATACACTTCGGATAGGGTCCAATAGCCATTGGGTTACAACTTACAAGTCTTAAACTTGTCTCTGGGCTTATCAAGTCGCAGGACACATCCCGTCTGTGTAGCTTACCTCGGCGTTCGAAAGTCTATCCTGGACTAGCTGGCTCTTCGAGATTCTCTTGCCGCAACCGAAACGACATGTCGCTCCCTTTTTTATTGACCTTTCTGGGCTTTAATGAACCCAAAAATTAGAACGGCCCCTAACCTAACGGTACCAAGTCACGCAATCAGGAAGAGATTTTTACATTTCCAACGGCGTCGTTTCCTTTGTAAATTCACTACGCCAGACGGAGCCCGGGTTGCTGACTTACCGACTCATTTAACCGTTAAGGGCAATCTAGAAATTTTATGCACAACCGGGGACTATGTTACGTGCAAAAGTGAAGCAGGTCTTGTTTATATACTCTTTCCTCCATTTCTTTATGCCCCATTTTCCTTCGTCTCGTCACTGACGCCATCGGGGAGGAAGTTGTGAAGAAGAAATCGGAACTCAGATCTCGAAAACTAAACCAACCATTGAAGTTTTGCGATCGCTTCTGGTATGTGTTCTAATGTGTCTTGGTTGTGGATTATTAATCTGCCACGACTTTTCTCTATTGAGGCTTCACTTCCTTTCCTATTGGCCATCCCGCTACATTATTGGCTTTCTATTTTTATTGATTGTTTCGTGACATTTAGGTAGTTTGTAATCTAAACGATCACTTGTCGCTACCTTTTTCCTGGTTTTAATGCATTCTGAATTTGATATTTGCGGTTAACATGGACCGTTCCTTTGTATATGGTGATTGAAATTATGTTTTGTTTATTATACTAATCTTTGAACTACTGGTTTTCAAATCCTAGAGGTCATTGTTTCATTGATTACTTACTTACGGGAATTTTGGAAGTACGTGACGTGATCGTCCAAACTTCTATATTCTTAATTACCAACAAGAAATCGTGGTCATTTTCCTGGAAAATGCTCCGGAAGAACACCCCCCCGCCCCCAAAAAAAAAATGCCCTAGTTGGCATTAGTATTGATGCTGATCACCACTTCTAGAGTGCTATATGTTATTATTATTGTTGTTGTTATTATTATTATTATTATTATCACAGTACTTAGCACTATTATTGTTATTATTATTGGTATGATGAAGATGTCTCATTGTTTAATCATTATCAGTCTTTGTGGCAGGAATTGCTTCTCTCTCTTTATGTTTCCTTTTTAGATGTTTTGATCCCTCCAGATTTACATTCAATCATAACCTCACCTATGGTTGTTTGCTTTTTTTGAAACAGAATCATTGAACTTGTTGCTGGTGATGGCTGGGAAGCAATATAAGTATCTTAGTTATCAAATTATAAAGTTCTGATCGTTTGTTCTTCTAATACCGGGGGGAAAACATGAACATTGTTAAGGGTGTGGCTGATCTCATACGGAGAACATCCAGTACCCATACTGGAGAGTCTACTTCAGGGTTATTGGCCGAGAAGTTTTCCCCTCCTACTCCAAAAATCTGCTTCAGGTATTTGTTCAAAGTATTCTACTACTTACAACCTCTATGGAATGTACCTTTGTACCTGGTGAATAAGGAGTTCATTTAGTCCTTAAATTAGGAGTAATTGACTTCCAACAATCTTGAACATTGTATAGACTGCTGATTAAACAGTTACCAATTTGCTTGACTGTGTGGACTTCTATATGGCAGATTGATTAACATGTTTTTAACCACAAATATGGCAAGATATGGTTTCATAACTTCAAATTGGATCCTCCACATTCTGGTTTCTTTGCTGTTATGTGTACACTTCTGGTGTATATATAATTTTTTGGGAAAAAGAAGCAGGAGAAGAAAAGACCAATGCTCATTGTCATAAGAGTGAAGGGGGTTTCTGTATCGTACTGGATGTTGGGGCCTTTATTTCCTTACTGGGCACTGTACAGGATTGTTTTAGTTTCTTAACTGTTTTTGATTATCAACAAGTGGCATATCTTGATGCTTCTTCGTAGTTCAAAAGAATTGTCAATTCTAGGGACTAGCAAAGTGTTGTAAATTAGTATGATTTCAAAAAAGAAGATTCTGGTATGTGTCCTTGACTTTTGACTTATTGAATGATTCTTTTCTGGTGCTTTGACTTATATTTTAGACCTCGAAAATATGTGTTGCAAAATGTGCTAGTACAGCATGTATTTGATTATAGATAGTACTCGCTACTTCCATGAAGCAAATGGGGTCTGCTATGTAAGTACTTGTTTTGCTTTCTTTCTCAGTGAAGTTGGTGATGAGGCTGTTTTACTTTCACTTTGGGAGAAATACGAAAATGCTGCTGATAAGGTATTTCTGCAAAATATTTCTCATTTTACATTCTCTTCATTCCAAATTGGGTTGCTATATCTGCACACTGTTACATGCAATCTGCGCCAGAGCTAATAGATGAATTTCATGTCCATGCTCTCTTAGTTCTTCTCTACTAAACAAAAGACATCCCATTCATGTGGGTTCCCATATTACGGGTTTTAGTGCAGGTTGTTTATACAGCCTTCTTAGTTTTACTCACTAGTTATTCTCATGGCCGGGAGCCTGTCAAGTGAAAAGGCAACTGTAGATAGGTCAAAGGGTAGACTATGCAATGTGATCAGCTTCAAGGAAGCGTTTTTGATTTTCTTGTAAACCACGTTTGAGATGGGAGAATTGGTGACCTTTTGTATGATAAACATGCTGATGATATTGTGATTCAAACTTCAGTAATCATGAAAACTCTTGATTCCTAAATGCTAAGTTGTATATTATGAAAATTAAGTAGGAGTGTATTTATCCTTGCTGCTATAAGCAACAAAATTATGTGCATGTGGATCTTGTTTGTGAAAAGCCTTGTTCTGTCCGTGGGAGATGGCCTTCCATTGGGCATTCTATTCGTGGAACATAGAGAAATACATAACCTGCACAAAACAGGATAAGTTGGTAGTCTTTGGGTCATAGCCTGCACAAAACGGAATAATTTGGTAGTCTTTGGGTGGGACTCCATATTTCCTGACAGAAAAATATGGTGATGGAAAAGTGGTGCATACCAATCTACAGAAACTCAATCAGAAAAAGATATGTATTTCTTCTTGTTATATGTGTTAAAATTTTGCACTGGAGATGACAATCTTTTCCCTCGATTTGTTACGTGTCTATTTAGTAATCTTAAGTTTTTCTTCTCCACTGTTTTTAGGTTGAAAAGAAGAAGCTGTATCGTGTTTTCCTTGAGCAATTTGCATCGGTGTACAAGAACTGGGAACCTGCAAATGCTGCTCAGTTGACAGAGGGCCCGCCAGCGGCTGGCCCTTCTGCTGGGAAACCACTTCTCTCTGATGATATGGTTGTTGGATGTTCTAGCGGCCATCCTGCTGAAGTCATTTTGACATTGACTGAAGAGCTCACAGAATTAACAACGTTGGTTAGCACTTGTAAGTTGATTTGTTGTTAAACTATCTCTATTGACAATGCATCTGGCGCCTGCTTAGTAGTTTGACTTGATTCATCATCCACTCTAGGTTGAAGTCTGTGTATGTTGGTCTTTTACCCTTGTAGAAGCGAGTTGTCTAGGATTATATCATATCTGAATGTGTTTTAGTTTCTTAATTAGTGTCCATGAATTGTATAAAGCTGCTGATCTGGGCAAGTTAGTCCTATTTGAACAACTTTTAAATTAAGGAATTGGTAAATCAAATTGATATCTGGCATGAATTGGCTATTCATCAACTCTTTGTGAGCTTGGTTGAAGTTTTGTGTATCAATTAGCAGTGACTTTTGTGAGATCTGCAAGTACTTGGAAATATTAAAAAGCACAGGCCTATGAATTCAACCAGGATATGAGATCTCTTAAGTCCATTAATATCAAATTCTAAAGGATATTTTCCTAAAGCTAATGATTAATTTTATCCATCATTGTCAGGCATCTTTTCACCCTCAGTGTCCAGTAAGTCAGGGGTATCATCATTTGTGCCATATGGAATGCTGTGACAAAGCTTTATACTGCATGTCCCTTAGTGCCATTGACCACTTTTAACTTTTGGAGAGTTTGGTTCTATTGATAATTCATACTAAACATGTGTTCTTCACTGTGCTTATTGTTTGCCACCTTTTGGTTGACACCTAACAGAGATAAAATGTAGGTGATTGTTAGTCTCTTTGGTCTCCATACTCTTTTCAGTGTTTTTTAACCTTGTTTTGGTTATATCACCTGCGACTGTTTTAATTTTTTGTATTGTTGTTCACACAGTAAATGCTGGTGGTGTGCATGTTGGAGCTGATTCATCAGGGGCTTCCACAAGCATGAACAATATTTCTGAAGGATTGCTTGTGTTGGATGCTTTATCAGTAATTACTCGATCATTACATAATTGCAGTGTTTTTGGCTACTACGGTGGAATTCAAAAACTAACTGCGCTGATGAAAGGTAATGTAGCTATTTGCTATTCTTTGAAACTGTCACCTTTCTGTTATTCCTACACCGAGGCTTTTCTTTTTGGCCTTAGCCGTGATATGCCCCTTATGGCAATACCTTTCATATTAATTCCTTGATGCATGCCCCTTAAATAGTACTATTGTTTCACAAAATTAAGTTTGTCCCTCTCTTGAGTGTTGTCACTATCTGATGCTATCATTTTAAATTTTAGGGGCTGTCGTCCAACTGAAAACCGTAACTGGTGGATTATCTGGAGATGAAAATTTATCTAACATTGTTATAGAGATGATAGGAGTTCTTCAACGGGTTCTAGTACATGTTGTCTCAATAATATGTACCTTTATTGCTTTGAATACCAATATGCACGAGAAAGATAAGCTGTACAGTGGTTCTACACAGCATTCTGTTGCTAGATGGGGTCCATCTTCAGCTGAATTGTCTAATATTTCTAAAATTCCTAATGAAACAAGGCAAGATTGGCATCGGAAAGCAGTTGTGTCTGTGATGGAAGCTGGTGGCCTTAACTGGTTAGTAGGTAAGGTAGGCGTTTCTGAGTTTCTATGTGCTTCGTCTTTTGACTTCCTGAGGTTCATAGTTTATGTGAAATGATGTAAATTGCAAATACACTCTGTCAGTATGCTGAAAACCTTGCAACTTATCATAGTGGTAACTTGTTTTAGTGATTGATATTCTGTGAGTGTAACAATTCTACTTAAAAATATCAGTCACTAAGTTTTGAATTTTACATACACAATGTGCAATGCCCTATTACTTGACCCAATATGAAGTAGAAGCTTTTGTGAACAATTTTGTGGCCTTCTATTCAAATTTTCATATTCTGAAGTTGTGTTTCAGAGCTGTTGCGTGTCATCAGAAGGTTGAGCATGAAAGAACAATGGACGGATGTTTCACTTCAGTGCTTGACTTTGAGGACCCTTCTGTTAGCATTGTCTGACAATCCACGTGGTCAGAATCATTTTAAAAGTATTGGAGGCCTAGAAGTGGTATTGGATGGATTAGGCCTCCCATCGATAAATAGCATGTTGTTGAAGAATGCATCATATGTGGAAGAGCAAAGGTAGCCTATAACATAAATGCAAACTCCACTTTTTAGCGCTGAAATGATAATGACTACTTTGCTGAACAATTTGCTATACATCTGTTAAGTAGGATCATAGATTAGTACTATAGGTACCCGAATGTTTTCACGACTGTATTTCCCAAATTATTTTATCTTTGATATCTGGATGTCAATCTGTATTTCATGATATTATTCAAAATATATATTTGTTGATCTTTCTATGCCGTAATGTTATTCTTTTGGTTCTTGTTTTATGCACCATCTGATATGCTTATATTGTTTTCTTTGAGATAATTGGTCATACCATAAAAGTTGTAAACTCCTATATTTGAATCTATTACCATCTCCCTCTCTCTGTACTGATTAAATTATAGCTTAAAAATTATATTAATTTAACGTTTATACTATGCTAAGACGGGGAGGCTTCAGAAAGGAAAGTGCAACATTCGCTGATAGACACAGATCACCTAGTTAACTAGGGTATGCAATTCCTTATCTGAGCTGAAATGCTGACTTTTATGTCTTTGCGACTTTGATAAGTTCTGGTGAAACACTGTCCCTTCTACCAGCCATTTGAAACTGAAACCTTGCAGTTTGTTGGGGAAACACTCAAACCTCCAAGCTACAATTATGGCTGTTAGCTGCCATGTTAACCGAGTCGATTGCTTGTCTAAGCTGCCATGATTGTTGCCAAGCTTGATAAATTAACCGAAGCTTATTTATCCAGATGTTGCTATATTCAAACTCATCTCTATTCTTAATAGGGTCTTTTTCATTTTAAGATCTGACATGCTTGTAGATTTGAGCAGACATGCCTGCCTTTGTGTTTTTAGATGAACTTTGAATTCTTTATCTTTCTCTCTACTTTTCAATATTTGATCTTCGGTATTGGCATGTTATTGCAGTGACGGGAATTCCTTGTTGAAAATATTCCAGCTCCATGTTCTTTCTTTGACAGTTCTAAGGGAGGCTGTGTATCCTTCAAGTTGTCTGATCTTGATGAGTTCAGGAAGTTTTACATTCTCATGAATTTAGTTTCTCATTTACTTGCTTATTTATTCTCAAAGTTTGTAATTATTTGGATCCCAAGCATTCCTCACTCTTCATATTTTCATCGCCTTAACAGTCCATCAATTTGTATATCTAAGTGCTTTCATGTATTTGTTAAAAAGTTTTAATCCTTAACTTGTATTTAGATCTGGTAATTTGAGCAATTTGCAATTCCTGTGCGAGAATGGAAGAATTCACAAATTTGCTAATAGCTTTTGTTCACTTACCTTCATGCTTCACGAACACAAGCAGAAGAACAAGGATACGTCTTCACAGAAGGATGTTCAGCTACTCTTTTCCGACTTGAAATATGATGACCACGTAAAAATGGAGACTTCTTTTCCTCTTTCTGCAAACATGTCTTATTCTCAGCTTTGGAATGAATATGTTGTCAGTATGAGTGGGATTCTCTGTTCTTTTGTGGCTTCTCTAGAAAATAATAAATCCCGTAAGGTCCAAGTGAATTCTGGAAGAGCTGCCATGTCAATCTCTTCAGCATACAGTGAACTCTCAATTAAGTGGGTTATGCGGGTTCTTCTTATGGTCTTCCCTTGCCTGAAGGCTTGTTCAAATCAAAATGAGTTGCCAAGCCATTTAAGGTGATTGTTTAGTATGGATCCTGCTTTCTTTTCCTGTATAAGTTTTGATCAATCCAGGTGTCATAACTAGTGACTTGTAAACTCTACTGTGCTTGGTTTTCTCATCATCTGTTCAATATATTCTCATATCCTTCATATTTGCATGATTATATTTATTTGCAGGGTCTTTGTCAATGCCCTACAGCATTCTGTTCTTGATATTTTTAAGAGGGTTCTTGTTTCATCACCTAGAACTCTTGAAACATACAGAGAAGAAGGAATATGGGACCTTTTATTCTCGGAGAACTTTTTCTACTTCAGACCAGCTTTGGAAGAAATTTCTGGAGAGCGTTTGACTTGTGATGAAGGATCTGCAGGCAAGGCTGAAATGGCTTCTCTTTCTAGTAGCATTGACAGCCAAACAAAGTCTGGTTGCATGGAAATTCTCCAAATGGAGGTGATATCATTTCTGGAATTTGCAGCAACTTGTAATGGGAGTGTCCATAATTTGGTAGGGATTCTTTTCCTTATATTTTGCTGCTTATCTTACAAGTCATGAATGGGTGTTTTCGTGTCTTACTGCTTTAGATACTCTAATCCTGATTTATGGAATCGTGAAATCTGTTTTCCCATAGGAATTGTCCCTTCATACTTTCCACTTTCCTGACCTTTTCTGTAATCAATGCGTGTTTATGTTTTCTGTTCATTTCATGTTGCATTTAGACTTTTGAAACTCTCTTCTTTTACTGTTAATGAAGTGGGAAAATGGAGAGGGCTGAGGGCTTAGGAACAGTTGCTCAGCATCTCCATAATGGTGAAACTACCCATGTTATTGGTCCAGTGGTTTTGTTGAAGTATGGTTGCAGGAGGTCTAGGTGTCATGCAAGAAGAAAAGAATTCCAGTTTGATGCAATAACTTCAAATTTTAAGTGATATTGTACATTATAAAACATTATTGAAACTCAATTTTCACACGTCAGTTACTCCACCACACTTAATAGCTGTATTTTCGAAATCTGCGTTCAGAGTTATTTTGCATTTGGAAAATGCTATGGTTTGACTTTACCAACACTTGTAAGGTTGCATTTGGCTCAAAATACAGGTTCATGAAACCATACTATCAGATGCACCTTGTTTATGGGACTGTAGAGACATTCTTTATTCTGGTCACTAGAATCAGAATTGCTTCATGTTGTGAATTATGTTTTCCAATGTTGTGGGCCTATGCTTGCATGCACTACTTTTTTGGTTGGAGGGTGGGACCTGTGGTTTTGGTATTTAGTGGTGTAATATGCTTCTTGAAAATAGAACTGAGAGTAATGATGACAAGTAATTGATAATGCAGTTTAAACGTTTCTTTTGGTGCTTACATTTTTCAGCTTTTTTTTTCCAGAAGCCTTGATAATGCAGTTTAAACGTTTCTTTTGGTGCTTACATTTTTCAGCTGTTTTTCCAGAAGCCTGTTATTGATGATCTAGGGCAGGTGCTTGGTTGATTGATCTAGGTTCTGCAGTTAAATAATCATCTAATTCTGCTGTAATTTTTCTCTTGTGAAGCCTGAATTATCTGCTTTATTGGATGCCCTTGAGCAATGTGCTTGCCATCCCGAGATTGCCAGTATTCTTGCAAAGAGTCTACTTCATATACTGCAGCTTTCATCAGAGAGAACTGTTACCTCCTTTAAGACACTTGGTGCACCTTCGCGCGTACTCAGAGTTGCTTGCATCCAATCCAAAGAGTCTAGAAGGTGCAGTAACATGAGCCCTTCTGTTGATAATAACATCCTTCCAACTCACGGTGTTAAAAAATCCAACGACCATGAGACACCTCGAGGCTGGCTTGAATGCATGCGGACATGCATGGGGCTTTTTGCAGATTTTTTCTCAATTGCAGAGGATGCAAGAAGTTATATTTTACATGATTTGAGTTGTATAGATTGCTTGTTTGATTTATTTTGGGAAGAAGACACCAGAAATTATGTGCTCAAGTATATTCTGGAGCTGATGAAGGTATTAATTTATGCTTATGTTTGTTGGATAATGTGGTGTTCTTGTTAGTAAGTGAAGTAAAAATTGATCTTTTTCTACCTCTTCAGTTGGCACCATCATCTGTGGAAGATCAAAAAGCAAAGTTACAGTTGTGCTCGAAATATTTAGAAACTTTCACTCAAATCAAGGAAAGGGAAAAATATTTTGTGGACTTGTCGATTGATCTATTGATTGGCATGAGAGAGATGCTCATGAATAATCCTGGGGTACATTCTTACTAAATCTGCTTTACTTCCAGATGGTCTTTTTTAGGTTTCTTTGGTTTAGGGTATATGATTTGATTTTTCCGTTAATTCCTAATGTCTAATCAAGCTTTTGCTTATTCAGTATTATCAGACCTTGTTTCGAGATGGCGAATGCTTTTTGCATGTTGTATCATTGCTTAATGGAAATCTTGATGTGGCAAATGGAGAATGCTTAGTTTTAAATGTCCTTCAGACTCTTACATGTCTCCTTGCAAGTAATGATGCTTCAAAGGTACTTCCTTATCTGCTCTTCCTTTTTGTTCTCTCTCTTTCTTGTATTGGTTTACATGAATTTTCTTTCTAACTTGTTTCAATTATTGTGTTTGGACTTTTTTTCTCATCATGAAACTATATGCTGTTAGAGCAAAGTCGATAGCTAATAGTTGGTACTGTGCTTTTGATGTTGTTCAGTTGGATGGTGGTCAGTACATATGTTTGGATGCATATGCCTTTCAATCACAATTTTGGTGTTGACAGGTAACCTATATGTGTTAGATTAACCAGGGGGTCTATGGGCTTGGATATGTAAAATACCTCAGATAAGAATGTGAGGATCTCCTTCACGAAGAATGTTGATGAGGAACTCGGGTCAGATTATATGGGCAATGAGGGATAGTACCTCTGATAGTGGTACTTGTGTGGAGAGTGTCACTATGCAGCTTATATGTGAAATGTTTCCGGATCTTAAACTATTTTCAAAATCTTTGGGTTAGAATGTATTGCATCATAATGCATGTTACGCACGGCTTGCAAGTTCCATGTTAACATCTTTCTTTTATGTGTTTTCAGATCTCATTTGGAGTTACTGAATAAGTTGCCAGCCGCTTAGTTTTATGATTACTATGAGTCAATAATCATATAACAGCTAAGTGTGACTGGAACAAAGATTAAGGGAAAACCTTTATAATAAAAAATATTTAAATGTGACTGGATTAAGGGAAAACTTTAGTTTAGCTTTCAAAATGACAATTTGGATCAGTTTGATTTGTATTGGCAACTTGTGAAGTTTGTGATCCCTTGGGCTTCTGTTGATTGTAGATCCATGTTGTTTCTTTACGTCTGTTCTTTCCTTCCACACTTAGTCCATTAGTTTCTTGCATTTCCATGTTCAGATGTTTTATCTCTCTCTCTCTCTCTCTGACATTCACATACCCAAAAAATAAACTTTTGAAAGTGCAACATGAAAATTCACAACTTTTGCAGGCTGCTTTTAGAGCTTTAGTTGGTAAGGGCTATCAGACAATGCAAAGTTTGCTGTTAGACTTTTGCCAATGGAATCCAAGTGAAGCACTTCTGAATGCCCTTCTTGATATGCTTGTTGATGGGAAATTTGATGTAAAGTCAAATATGCTCATAAAGGTGACCTTTGAAAATCTGAAGGCCTTATTTTGTTTCTGGTAGAGATGTTATTTTGTTGATTAATTGAAAGTTATGAATCATAATTAAAGGTAACATCTTTCTTGCCCAAATTCTTGGTTCATGTTTCTCATCTAGTTCTTTTCCGTGATTTTGATTCAGAATGAAGACGTGATTTTACTGTATCTGAGGGTTCTACAGAAGGTTTGTGGTTTATTTTCTGTCTTTATCTTGTTTAGTTCAGAGTTTTCTTCCAATTCTGACTTTCTAATTTTTGCCTTCGACAAGTTGTTCTATAATCCTTTTCAATCAGTTATTTTGCTTAAATTGGCTCTATCCAATATCATTCTGGGTCATTACTTGCTATTTTCTGATTGGGCAGAGCAGTGACTCTATGCGGAACTATGGGCTCAATGTTTTCCAGCAACTGCTCAAGGATTCAATTTCCAACAGAGCTTCATGTGTCAGAGCAGGGATGCTCAACTTTCTTCTGGATTGGTTTTCTCAAGAAGATAAAGATGATGTAATATTGAAAATCGCACAGTTGATTCAGGTCATTGGTGGACATAGCATATCTGGGAAGGATATTCGGAAAATCTTTTCTCTCCTACGAAGTGAGAAAGTGTGGACTCAGCAGAAGTACTGCTCACTATTGTTGACTACTGTTTTATCGATGCTAAATGAGAAAGGACCAACTGCCTTTTTCGACCTAAGTGGGATTGATTCTGTGAGTCTCTATAATTTCCTAAAAGCTACTCATGAGATGTAATCTTTCTTGGTTACTGTTTGTGACCATATTAGAGATGCCTAACATATTGGTGCTTGTTGAGCTGTAAATGTCATGCAAGGACTTTGTTTCATGTATGCAAAGCAATGCGATGTAGGGGGTGTCATTTGGCTGAATTTCATTTGATTTAATTGCGAGGATTTCTTGTTGGCAGTGTATATGTTGGTAAAGATAAAAGTAGCAGAGTTATATGAGAAACTGCTCTTATCCTTGCAGCTTTAGTTTTAAAATATTTGATTCCTAGGGGATGATACTTTTTTTCTGTCCAAATATTTAATAGGTTGGATTGGGATTTTTCCTTTAATTCAAGGGTTGCGTTCCTTGTTGTTCCAAAATGAATATCCTTTGATCAATAAATTAACAAGAAACTGACTAAACATTAAACTCTAATTTGCAAAGTTAATGATGACCATATTACATTTATGTTCTTGTTCAACTTAGGTTCTGCTTTAATTACATAGGATTCAAGATTCTGTTGCATATTGGATGTCTGAGAGAGTAGGTGTACCTTGTCTGTCTGTGGTTTTGTTTCCCTGTCACGTCAATTATTCTGTTAAGTTAGATCTGACTATGCTCAGACTGTTATATCTTTTCTTTTTGTATGTTGCAGGGTATCAGAATTAAAACACCTGTCCAGTGGCCTATCACTAAGGGTTTTACATTTTCATGTTGGCTTAGGGTAGAAAATTTCCCAAGAAACGGAACAATGACTCTTTTCAGTTTCCTTAGTGAAAATGGAAAAGGATGCATTGCATTGCTTGGAAAGGACAGGCTTACTTATGAGGTCAGTTTTTGAGTATTGGTGGTGATTCATATTCTTACTGAAGATTTGAGAGAAGGGATAGTTTGGATTGTAAATATTCGTTTAGTAGTCGTAATTGATTTCCTTGCACCTTGTGAATTCTATAAAGCTTTTTGTGAGTTTCATAAGTAAACATATGGTTTCATGCCTCTCGCAGTCGATTAATCTAAGGCGACAGTGCGTTCAACTGCAAACTAATCTAATCAGGAAGAAATGGCATTTTCTTTGTATAACTCACAGCATTGGAAGGGCATTTTCTGGTGGTAGCATGTTGAAATGTTATGTTGATGCAAATCTTGTTTCATCTGAAAAATGCAGGTTCTGTCCCTTATCCTGTTATTCATTCTATTAACAGATTGGCTTTTGATGATTCTTCCATGATTTGGATCTTTTCATGTTCAGATATCCAAAGGTCAATGAGTTTTTGACAAGCTGTATCATTGGAATGAAAATTGATTTGTCTCAAAATGAGGAGACTAGTACTTTTGAGACCATACAAGATATCTTCCCTTTTCATGGTCAGATTGGTCCTGTGTACCTTTTTTCTGATGCCATTTCATCTGAGCAAGTCCAGGGTATCTATTCCTTGGGACCAAGCTATATGTATTCATTCCTTGATAAAGAAGCCACACCATTTCATGACAGCCCATTGCCTAGCGATGTCCTGGATTCTAAAGATGGTCTAGCATCAAAGATTATATTTGGACTCAATGCTCAGGTTTCTGTCATTCCATGGCAATTTAATATTTTAAAACTTCCTTTGTGTTTAGCCAATTAGTGACCATTTTCCCCTTTCCAGGCTAGTGGTGGTCGAAATTTGTTTAATGTTTCACCTGTATTGGATCATGGATTGGATAGGAAATCATTTGAAGCAGCTGTTATGGTTGGTACACAGTTGTGTTCGCGACGATTGCTTCAACAGATAATTTACTGTGTTGGTGGTGTATCTGTATTTTTCCCCCTCATAGCCCAATCTGATAGATTTGAATGTGAAGAGAATACATCCTCTGACCATGTAGTTCTTACGCCCGTCCCGAAGGACCGTTTGACAGCTGAGGTTGTTGAACTTATAGCTTCTGTCTTGGATGAAAATGTATCAAATCAACAACAAATGCATCTTCTTTCTGGATTTCCAATACTGGGATTTTTGTTGCAATCAGTTCCGCCAGAGCAGCTTAATTTGGAAACACTTTCAGCAATGAAACATCTATTCAATGTTGTTTCTAATTGCAGTATGTTTCTAAAATAGTTTCTGTATTTGACAGCTGATTTGTTCTCTGAATCCTCTCGTCATGTTTATTCTTCTTCGATCACCTTTTGATCAAGCTTTTTCTTTCTTGTGGTTCAGGTTTAGCTGAGCTACTTGTCAAAGATGCTATATCTAGCATATTTCTTAATCCTCTAATCTGGCTCTACACATCTTACAAGGTGCAGCGAGAACTGTACATGTTTCTTGTGCAGCAATTTGATAGTGACCCACGGTTGCTCAAAAGTTTCTGTCAGCTTCCACTTGTTATTGATATAATTCGTCATTTTTATTGGGAAAATGCAAAATCTCGTAGTGCTTTTGGAAGCAAGCCTCTTTTGCATCCTACTACCAAACAAGTTATTGGAGAGAGACCTAATAAAGAAGAAATACGTAAAATTCGTCTTCTTTTATTGAGTCTTGGAGAGATGAGCCTTAGGTATAACCTGTCTTGCATGTCACTTCTCTTTTCTTTACTTATATTATATTCAGTTGCTTGTACTTCTCAACCTTAACTTTCTATGTTGTTATTCTTTCTTTGTTTTCGTCTGTGCATTTGTGAGTTTATGCACATATGTTTTGGGCTGGGCTATGCAAATAAAAGTTCTTCTTCCCACCATTGGAACTTCATTCCAACTTTAAGGGGGCTTTCATTTATGTTTGTGGTACTATCGCCAGATAACTTGGCCTGACCATCCATTATGTTAATGTAGGTTAATTGCTAATTTTCTTTCTTAAAAAGTTTCTTGGTAAAATCTTGCCATATGCAGGCACAGCATTGCAATAGCAGATATAAAAAGCCTCATAGCGTTTTTTGAGACTAGCCAGGATATGGCTTGCATTGAGGATGTCCTTCATATGATCATTCGTGCCCTTTCTCAAAAGCAGCTGCTTGTTGCTTTTCTTGAACAAGTCAATCTGATTGGTGGTTGCCACATTTTTGTTAATCTCCTTCACAGGTATACCTTATTTCCAGAGTTCATTCAGTTTTTTTTTAAATTTCCAACTTTTCAAGGAAATTAATTGGCTTCTTAGGAATATGCTGCGGTATAGGTACTTTAGTACATTGGGATTGGCAACTTGCTGATAATGAAAATTGGCACTTATATTGATGTGTAGATAAAGCCACGGAAGAATATACATTCTCAGTTGATTTTGAACAAATATGGGGATGCTAGTCAAGTTAGTAGTCTGATTGATATACACAGATCCTCCCTCTATTTTCAGCTGAAAAGTTTGTGGTGTGTGATTTTTATTGACTATATCTTAGCGTCACTATGGCTCAAATCTCAGCTTCTGAGTATTTTTCTTTTAATGACTTGTTCTGGGTCAACCTTAGAAGCTCTCATTTGCTAGCATTCTTGTATAATAAAATTAAATGTTTATTTTGTGTCAGAAAATGATTATAGAAGAAAATCTGAAATGTTAGTACGTTTAGGAAACCAAAAGAACTTAGCGCACCCTTAAATAGAAGCAGTTCTTTAAGTGAGTATGAGTTTTGTTATACATATAATTTCATTCTCTCTGCAAAGTCAATTTTGACTATTATGATCTAATAATATCATGATTTATGTCTCTCTAATAGGGAATATGAGCCTATCAGATTGCTTGGCCTGCAGTTTTTGGGGAGGCTTATGGTTGGTTTACCATCTGAGAAGAAAGCGTTGAGATTTTTCAATCTTCCTGTAGGAAAGTCTAGAGCTCTGTCAGAAACCCAGAAAAAGATCAGTTTAAGGATGCAGCCAAGTTTCTCTTCCATCTCAGATCGATTGTTCAGATTTCCGCTAACAGATAACTTGTGTGCCACCTTGTTTGATGTTCTTCTTGGTGGAGCTAGTCCTAAACAGGTAAATAACTAGGAATGGGCCTTTTGTGGTGTTCATTTTAGGAGTTGTGCAAATGGTACGCTAGGGAAAACGTCTCTCTAACTGCTTTTTTTTTTTTTAACTTGATGTTGCAGGTGTTACAGAAGCAAAAAAGTAAAGGAAATAATTCTCAATTTTTCCTTCCTCAGATATTGGTTCTCATTTTCAGATTCTTGTCAAACTGTGAGGATGTATCAGCAAGGATAAAAATAATTCAAGATCTGCTTTATTTACTTGATTCAAATACCTCAAATATTGAAGCTCTGATGGTACGGATTTTATTCATCATTATTATTCTGGTTTTTCAATTCTTTATGACCAGTTGAACATGCAAATAGGAATATGGGTGGAATGCTTGGCTAATGGCTTCTGTAAAGCTTGATGTGATTAAACTCTACGAGCCTGTATCTCAGAATGAAGACAACAATAAGATACTTGAACGGGAGTTGATAAGGAATCTTTATTGCATTGTTCTTTGTCATTCTGTTCACTCTGTGAAAGGTGGCTGGCAGCAGCTGGAAGAGACTGTAAATTTCCTAATTATGCACTGTGAGCAAGTATGTTCTGTTCTAGTGGTAGAAGAATCCACGTGTTATATAGTTGTTCTCGTAATTAATTTTACCTCCAGTTTCATGGTGATCTTCATTTTGATGTTAATTTTGGCAGGGTGGCCTTGCATATCGCTACTTATTTCGGGATATATACCTGGACTTGACAAAAATGCTTGTAGGCTTTTCCTCTCAGGAAAATATTTTTGCTGCACAACCATGCCGGGACAATACATTGTTCCTTCTTCGCTTGGTCGATGAGATGCTCATCTCTGAAACTGAGCATAAGATACCGGTATGTCTGATATTATTTGAACTATTAAATACAAGTGGTAAAGTGGCAGGCTGTCTCATGTGTCTGCCTTTAGTGGTTGTATCTAGTTATAGACACCCATCAGTCTCACTATTGTTATGTTATATTTTCCTTTCCCTTCAGCCTTTTGGTCTATTCAAGATTTCATTTCCCATAATATTCAACATCAACCACATATAGTATCTAGCACCTTAGCATTCTTTTTATGTTTCAGGTTAGAGAAATGGTTTATTTTTCATTTTTATTTCTCCTTAAGTGAGTTCCTATGAAGTAAATTACCTGTGTGATTGAAGGATGATATTGACTATTGAAATAGTTTTATGATAAGATAACTTTATCTTTCTACTTCGGGAGCTAGTGCCTTATTGTTTCGGTTTGAGATAGAGGATTGTGATATACCATTGCTTTTTATAGGTGGGGAGTAGTACAAAATTATCTTTTGTTAATCTTGCAGTTTCCAGTAAATGGCTCTGAGATGTCTCTTGATGCAATTGAATTAGAAAGTCAGAGAGACTATAGTTCTGCATTGTATGAGGTCCTGCAAGGAGAATTTGATAATAAAGTATCCAGGTATTACTGATATATTTCTCATTTATTTTGTATGTATCTGTATTTTCATCGTCTATTTGTGCATTAAATTGTCCAATAGGAGATCAATATTTGTTTCTTTTGCTTTGATACGGATGTCAAGCTTGAAAATAACTGTAAAGTGCATGAAGTGCTAAGTATTGGATAACTTTTTTCTCCATTTTTGATGCTAAAGCCTGAATGTCAATACCAATCATTGCAATTTGCTTTTCATATGCCAAATCACCATTTTATGGTTCTCACCCAATTTCCTTAGCTTTTGGGCTGAATTGTTTTCTAACATTGTATTAGAGCCTTGTTTGACAGAGAGGTCTCAAGTTTAAGCTATGTCTTTCTCATTTCTGGTGGATGTGGGAGTTGTTGTATTTGTCCACTCTTTGTGGCAAGGGGGTGTTCTAGAATAATATATGAACTATTTCTTGGTCCTCATCCAACAACCTAAAACTTTTGTGTTGCATGGTGTGACACAAGTGATCTCTTTTTAGACTTAGAAATACATTGCAACATTTGTATTAAATTGTTATTCATACACCTTTCGTGGAATTTTTTTTTGTAGAGACCCATCGGGTAATGAGGCCCCAGAAACACGGGAAGATGATTTAATGGATGATAAGTGGTGGAATTTGTATGATAATTTGTGGATTATTATCAGTAACCTGAATGGTAAGGGACCAAGCAAGACATTACCAAAATCATCATCAACAGTGGGACCATCATTCAGTCAAAGAGCACGCGGCCTTGTAGAATCACTGAACATTCCTGCTGCAGAAATGGCTGCAGTTGTTGTGTCTGGAGGGATTGGAAATGCCTTGGGCGGAAAGCCAAGTAAAACTACTGACAAGGCCATGCTTTTAAGAGGGGAGAGGTGTCCAAGAATTATTTTTCGACTTGCAATACTTTATCTTTGTAAGTCTCCTCTGGAAAAAGCATCACGGTGTGTGCAGCAGATCATTTCACTTTTGCCATCACTTTTGGTGGCTGATGATGAGCAAAGTAAGAGCAGACTGCAGCTTTTTATCTGGTAAAAGTTTAATCTACCTCTCACATAGTTGTTGGTTTTAGATGTACATATGGATTTGTTCAAGTTACAGCGAAATTATATTCTTAGTTTTCAATATATATAGGGCTTTGCTTGCTGTAAGGTCCCAGTATGGGGTGTTGGAAGATGGTGCTCGATTTCATGTTATATCACACTTGATAAGGGAAACAGTCAACTGCGGAAAATCAATGCTTGCTACTACCATTGTGGTTGGAGATGACTCTTCTGATTCTGGAAGTAACTTGAAAGATACAGGCTCAATTCATAATATAATTCAAAAGGATCGAGTACTTGCTGCGGTTTGTATTCATAAGAGTATTTTGTCTTTGTTTTATTGCATTTGTTGTTATCCTGATACTTGTTGACCCTTTCTTTTTCTTAATATGGTTCATTGTACCCAAAAAAAAAGTGAAAGAGCTAGAGGTCCTTTTTTACTTAGTTCTGTGTTTCCTTTATTTAAATGCCAGAGGTTATGAGCAAAAAGCCAAAAAAAATTTTGATGAAAGGGACAGGGATTCATTAGACCTTTGGGCATACAAGAAAAGGTTGGTGTAAAGAGAGCTTGTGGCGAATCTTAAACGGGAGTTTTAAAAGTTTTTTGTCCTGAACTTAAGTTGGTTTAGTGAAAAAATTTCAACTGGAGATGCTAGTTAATTTGAGCCCCTCTGTTTTTACTATATCATCTTCAAGTTCATGAGATATTAAGCTTGTTCTTCACGTGAAGGAAGATGACTCACTTCTGAACTTATTGACACATTGTTTCAGTGTTATATATTTGCCGGCATAATTCATACTACTACGGCACAGAAAGTAAAGAACAAATAATGCATAACATAACCCCATCTTATATGTGTGGAAACATCTTAGATTGCATTCTTTTCTGATTCCTTTGCACCAAGGAAAACATTTTCTGCTAAATGTGCATAATATTATTTTCCATCTAGAGCATGCTTCATTTGATGGGCAATGAAATCTGTCAGAGACTATTTATCCATATTTTTACATTCCTCCTTTATGACTACGTATTTCCTTAAAAAAATTGAATCTTCAGGTTTCTGATGAGGCAAAATATATAAAGACATTGACATCAGACCGATCACGGCAGTTGCATGAGCTTTGTGTTAGGGTGGATGAAAATTCCTCTGTTGAAGCAGTTAACAAAAAAGCATTTGAAGATGAGATACAGAGTAGCTTGAGTGCAATTCTTGCTTCGGATGACAGCAGAAGAGCTGTATTTCAACTTGCTCATGAGGAGCAGCAGCAAAATATTGCAGTACGTGCACATATTTCCTTCTGTAAAACTGATGATATCTCTTGCTACCTTGCATGTCTTTCAGTGAAATCTTATGTTTTGACCTTCTATTTTCATTAACAAGCAGTTCTGTTTTGATAGGAAAAATGGATACATATGTTGCGCACTTTGATTGATGAGAGAGGTCCATGGTCAACTAATCCTTTTCCAAACTGTGCTGCACGACATTGGAAACTTGATAAGACAGAGGATACATGGCGGCGTAGGCCCAAATTAAGACAAAATTATCATTTTGATGACAAGCTGTGTCATCCTTCTTCCACTGCCTCTAGCACTGAGGATACTCCTTGTGTTGACGAAAGTAAAGTTGGTTATGTGGGCCATATTCCTGAACAAATGAAGCGATTTCTTCTTAAAGGAATTCGCAGAATAACTGATGAGTGGAACTTAGAAGTGAGCGAAAATGATGCTGAATCTAGTGGCGAAAAGGTATCCATTCCAGAGGATGCCTTTGATAGTGAGTGTTCTGAGCTATCTAAAGGCAACAGTGATCATAAAAATATAGTACAAGACAGAATAGATTCTTCTTTCTCGTCAGAGAAGGAAACTAGTGAGGTACGTTCAGCATTTTATATGAAATATGTAGTGCATATTATTCTGTGATTGCTCATGTAAGGACCATTGTTTCAGATTCTTTTGTCGGTTCCTTGTGTACTTGTCACTCTGAAGAGGAAATTGGCCGGGAAGTTGGTCATTATGAAAGATGTCTTGCACTTTTTTGGTGAGTTTTTGGTTGAAGGTACTGGAGGTGCTTCTATCTTCAGTAACTTAAATGCTTCAAGCGATAATGATAGAACCAGACTTGCAGAGAAACATAAGTCACTCAATTGGCTCACACATACTGATTTGAGTATTGAGAAGGGGATGTCTGTTGACAATTTAGATTTGTTGAAGGGAAATGTGGATAATAGACATGTAAAACATATTAAGCGCCATAGAAGATGGGACATTGGCAAGGTAAGCAACTTGCAAAAACTTTTCCTTATACTTTGTTATTTTATCTCATTTGCAAAATCTGAACGAATTGTTCTATTGTTCTGATTTTCTAGATAAAAGCTGTCCACTGGACTCGCTATCTTCTTAGATACACTGCAATAGAGATTTTCTTTGCTGATTCAGTTGCACCCGTATTTTTGAATTTTGCATCACAGAAGGATGCAAAAGAAATTGGTACTTTAATTGTTACTACAAGAAACGAATTCTTGTGTCCAAAAGGTAGTAAAGACAAGAGCGGTATTATTTCATTTGTTGATAGACGTGTAGCGTTGGAGATGGCTGAAATTGCCAGAGAGAGCTGGAGAAGAAGGGATATAACAAATTTTGAGTACCTAATGGTTTTGAATACTCTGGCTGGAAGATCATATAATGACTTAACACAGTATCCTGTCTTCCCTTGGGTTTTGGCTGATTATTCATCAGATATTCTTGATTTTAACAAGTCAACAACATTTAGAGATCTTACCAAACCTGTTGGGGCACTGGATTCAAAACGGTTCGAGGTATTTGTCTCCTTAGAGAACAAATGGGCATGAATTTCTAAGTGAACTTTGCAAACTAATTCTTATTGGTTGATTTCCTGTACAGGTGTTTGAGGATAGATATCGCAACTTCTCCGATCCTGATATACCTAGGTAATACAGGCATACATTTTGAAGGGAGTTGGTGGTTTCGCAAATATATCCTGTGTTAGTATATCTGATGCATGCCAGTGCTTGCTTTACTTGTGCAGTTTTTACTATGGGTCCCACTATTCAAGCATGGGGATTGTCCTTTATTATCTTCTTAGATTGGAGCCATTCACATCTCTTCACCGGAATTTACAGGTACTGAATTAATCTTTTGAATATTCTTTGGCAGAATATGCAAATCACTCTTTTTGGTGTTGCAGTGGAAGAACAATCAAGATTCCATTATAAGAGAAGCAGTAAAATGTTGCAAACAGAACTTAAATCCATATTTATGATTGTCTTTACGTGCTAACTTAACAGTGATCTTTGCATTCTTTAACCAATGGTATATAGTATCATTTTCTAGTGTCTGATTGAAACGTTATGAACATAAGTACAATGACAGCATTTGGTTTTTGTTCTTTCCAGAAATAACATTCCCTTTTATCACTCCTTTTTTCCTTGATTGAGTGCTGATCCTGAGATCTCTTCACAAAAATTGACAAGTTGTTTGTTTATTGAAAGTTTCATTGCTATGAACTTTATGATGACTTTAGAGTTCCACCATTGTAGAACTGTGTTATTGTATTGTAAAAGAAGAGTATTTTATAATTTGCTTCTCATAAGAATAAAAATTGCCTTTAAATATAATTTATGTATATTGATACTAGAATCCATGTCCATAACATATTGGAAGTTGTTTCATTTTGTCATTTTTTCCCTAAAGTTCTGCAACTTTACTAGCAATTTTCTTTGATCAGGGTGGAAAATTTGACCATGCGGACCGTCTCTTCCAAAGCATTGAGGCCACATATAGAAACTGCCTTTCTAATACAAGTGATGTCAAGGAACTGATACCCGAGTTCTTTTACATGCCAGAGTTTTTGATTAATTCAAATTCTTATCACCTGGG
>JAOSBP010000002.1:4415445-4426883 GCA_027563825.1 Erythroxylum mucronatum | reverse complement strand
CTAGTTAGAGGTTGAAATTGCCTTTAAGTGCTTCATGAAAGTTGAAGATTTTGTTTTGATCTTTACTTTGATATAAATTATAGAATTTTTGGACAATGAAATGAGAAGTTATGAATTTTAGAAATTGTGTTACTGTTCATGATGACATTTATGTGGGCAGTACTTTTGATTGGAATTTTGACCCTTATAGAGGCTGAAATTGCTTTGAAGTTTTTCATGAAAGTTTTAGATTATGTTTTGATCTTTCTATTGAAGTAAAGTATGGAAATTTTGGGCTATGAAATAGGAAGTTATGATTTTTACAAGTTTCTGTTACTGTTTGGAATAATCATTAGTGGACAGAATCTTTGAAGTGGTTTTTGACTCCCTTAAAGGCCAAATTAATTTTTCTGTCATTCATGAAAGTTGTAGGTTGCAATTTGATCTTTGCATTGATATAAAATATGACATTTTTGGACTTTGGAGTTGAAAGATAGAAATTTTGGAGGTTGTGTTGCTGTTTTAGGATGACATTTTTGGACAGAAAGCTTGAGTGGGTTTTTGACGCCTTTAGAAAAGGAATTTGTTTTTGAATTCTTCGTGGAAGTTATAGAGCTTCCTTTGAGCTTTTTAATTATACCAAATTTGCAATTTTTGGAGTTTTGAGTGAAAAGTTATGAATTTTTGAAATTCTGTGTTTTAAAAAAAAAGAGAAAAGGAAAATCAGAGCCAGATGGCTCGCGATCGCGAGCTGGTCCTTTTGTTCTGTGACTCGAGATAGCGAGCCAGCCCTTTTGTTCGACGACTCGCGATCGCGAGCCAGCCTTTTTTCTCCAAGGCTCGCGACCGCGAGCCGGCTACTGATTTCGGGTTTAAATGTTTTTATTTGAATTTTTCCATTCTTTTGCTTATATCTTTTCCGTCCGACATCTGATTGATTTGGTTTTTAAAGTGTTGGATTCCTAAAACATTCCTCTATCTCTCCATACCAAATTTATGATTTTTTAGATTAAATTGAGGATGATTGATTTAATCAAGGAGAGAGGATTGGTTAAAGTGTTTAAGTTGGATAATTTTCTAAACATGATTCAGTATTTTGATAAATTATTGATGTGTAGAGATCCAATTGAACTAATTATTGTTGCAAAATAAAATAGAGACATGGGGCTACAAGTCATATGAAGGAATTAAATTTCAATTTAGCCCCTAAGATGTTGAAGTTCTGGAGTGAAGTTAGGTGTAGGGTTCAGTCTTGGTTTATTATTGGTCTGAAAGTGTTTAGGCCATAACTTCTTCATTTCTGAACCGAATTAAGTGTTTTTGGTGTCGTTAGAAACTTAATGCAATGAGGAACATTTCTCTAGAAGGAAGTGTTAGCAAATTCCTTCAATTTGATGATTTGAAAAATGTCCTAAGCTAATCATGATTTAATGTTATTTGGGACTTTGTTATATTTTATGATTTTGGGGACTTAATTAGCATGTTAATGTGAGAAATTAACATGTTACATTGAGTAAGATCATATGGCATAAGTTTATTGGATTATATTAAATTAAAGTGTTAAAAATGAAATAAGAGCAAAGTGAGAAGTTCACTTAAGCTTTTAAGGTTATAAGGCATATATGGAAGGGCATAGTTGTAACATCCCATTTCCATACAAAGGGTTAGAACCCTAGAAAGTTGGTACATGAGAGATTAATCAAAGAAATTGAGACAACACGTCTCATGCTCATGCATTACATAAGGTGAACATGTACATGAATAGTGAATTTTTGCACATAAAAATAATTGTACATGCATTCATTGACATTCCTGGTATATTTGGTCATAAATGTGATTGTTTTGAGACTTTTGGGTTATTGGTATGAAAAATTTATTTAGAGAGTGACATTAGTGTTTTAGTAATTTTGGAGAATTTTAGGAAATTTTTCAGGGTAAATTCTGGACTAGGAAAAATGCCAAGTGGCAGACCAACTGATAACTGGTAGCAGAATTTATTGTCAAATATTGGACTTTTGGACGTATGGCTTTAGAATTATTGACAAGTGTTATTTATTGGAACTTGAACTTGAACTTGATTGATTAAGAAGGAAAATAAGGGTTAATGTTGAGGTTGTGACACATGGCAAGTTCTTAGCCATGTATTTAGTTAAATTAACCCTAAGTTGTCATTGAATTATAGCTCCCCTTGCCTCATTCACGACACCCTCTCTTTCAAAGCTAATTAGAGCTTTGTTTTGTGATTTTCTCTCTTCTTTTTCGTGGCTTCTTCTTCTCTTCTCCATGGATTGTGTTCTCTCCCAATACTAAGCCTAGTTCCATCATCTCTTTCTTGTTCCCTTGTCTGTTGCTCTCTTTCTTTCTTACCATAAAAAAAACCACTCTCTACCCCCCTTTGGAGATGATGATCGTTGGTTGATGGTTGGTAGTTTCCTTAAAGAACTTGAAGATTAAGTGGCTTGATCAAGTAAGTTTTGTGTTATATGTTATGGATTTGGTAAAATTGGAACTAGCATGATGAGGATGTGATGATTGAGTTTTGCTTGTGAAAGGCTTGTGTATGTGTCTTAATTGATACTAATAGATGTTCATGTTTGTGTTTTGAGTATGTATGATGAGTCTTGAATTCATGGAAATGTATAGAGAGGGTTAAAGATTTGAATGATGTGTTAAAGGAGTGATTTGGATGAGTGTTGAAATTGTTGGGACTGTATATATATGTATGCCTTGTTTTTTAATATTGATAAATTATGGATTATGACTTGTTTGTGAGTGGTTTATTGAGTGAAAGTAGGTAGAGAATGATGAGGAAAGTAATGGAAAAGATGATCTATGTATAGAAGGTATAAGATGAGTTTGATGGTTAGAATGAATATTGGGAAATCTGGAAATTTTGCAGCAAAATGCTTTTGAGGATACTTCAATGTATGAGCCATAACTTCCTTTATAGTTGTCCAAATGAACTGATTTTTGATTTGGATGAAACTAGATGCATTTGGCTACATTTCTTATGAAGATGATGAGCTTAAATTGTGTCTTAAAGAGTCCCAAATATTAACATGAATTTAGTGTAGCAAGTTGTAGATGAATGTGTGTGCTGGTATTCTATTTTGGGTATTTATGATCAATAAGGGCTATGAATTGGATATGAATGCTTGTGAGGTCAATTTGAGGTGTTTATGAAATAGTTATTAACTTGCAATGATGAATTTTGAGTATGAAGTGTTTGGTACTTAGATATAAGGTATGTTATGGAAAAAGGGGATAGAAAGTTGGAAAGAATAAGATGTAGTTGAGTTTGAATGAAATGAGTGGAAAATCGAAAGTTTCATGTGATTTAATTTATGTTTGTGTTGTTATGAAGTGAGTTTATGCTAGAAGAGATGAATTTGAGAAGATTATAGGTTTATATGATGATTGAATGAAGGTAGGAACCATGGAAGAGGCTTTGGAGGAGGTTTCTGGGTTGTATGTCCGTTAAACGGACATGGGAGTCCGTTTAACGGACCTTCTCGGGCGTAAAAATACCCTTGGGACAGTGTATGTCTGTTAAACGGACATGGGAGTCCGTTTAACAGACCTTCTAGGGTGAATTGGGACACTTTGGTCGATTCATGTCCGTTAAACGGACATTCCCGGGTCAGTTACTGTTCATCGCATATTTAACCGTTTTAGAGGCCGAATCTCAATTTGGTGTCTTCATGAAAGTTGTAGATCTCGAAGTCTTCTTTCCAATGGCACAAAAACGAAAGGAATCCAAGTTTTATAGAAAGAGTTATGGTATTTGCGCCAAACTAGGTTCAACTGGAAATCAATCATAAACTTGGTTGCTTCTTTTGACCATAACTCCTTCTCTCAAATGACTTGATTCTTATGGAAATGGATTCCTAACACATTTGCCTATATCTCCACCAAAATTTGTATTAATTGGAGTTAAATTGAAAGAGATTGATCAAAGGAAATTGTGAGAGTCTGTTGGAACAGTAGCAATGGGAGTAGTTTTACTGAACATAGGTAAATGTTTTGTTCATAATTGGACCTATAGGATTCCAAATGAGATGGTTCTTGTTTTGGAGTAAAGTTAAGATATAGGGCTACAAATCATATGAAGAAGCTAAATTTTGCTTCAATTCCTAAGATGTTCCAATTCTAGATGGAATTGGGTTTAGTACATTTAGAACAATCCTCCAATGTTTGAGGTATATCTCCCAATCTACTAAACCAAATTGAGTGATTTTGGTTCCAATGGATTCATAAGACATAGAAGAACACTTTTTTAGAAGAGAGTATGGCCAAATTTCATCAATTTCACTTTCTCATTGAACATGAATAGTAGACCCGAAAGTGCTTTTTGGAAAATTCTGAAAGTGAGTCAATGAGAAGGGAATAGAGATTTTACTGGTTTTAATGAGGCTTAAACCTAAGTATAAGTTATACTTAGATGGGTTTTGATATGAGTATGATTATGTGATGAATTTGACGGAAAGTACCCGGGATTGTCATGAACATGCATCGTACATTTATATCTGCATAACGAATGCTTAAATTTGTGCAAAATTATTAATATGTGTGCAACGTATTGCATAATGGGTTGTGCAGGTCAAAAGTCCACAGTCAGGTGTTTCCAGAATTTGGAAGCAAATGTTAATCTGGAGCGTACTGTGAGTAGACCGAGATGGTCTCCTTTTTATCGTTTATTTTATTTGGATTTTTGGTATTGATTAATTGTATGAATGTGAATGCTTGTGTTGGATTCCGGACGGGAGGTCCGATGATTGTGATATGTGATTTGGATATTGAAGTGCTACTTGAATGTGAATTGGATGAACTAAGTGTACTGAATGTGATTGTTAAATGTGATTTGAATGTGCATCGTATATGAATGAAAGTGTGAATTCTCAACTTAATGTTGAATGCTGGACTAAGGTCCGATGATATGGGAATGCCATTGAATGGGATTATGTGGAAGTGATTGATGCATGCCATTTCAGAAATGCATGAAATATAATGGCTGTTGTGACTAAAGTAGCCAACTATCAGAGCTTAAAGCTCAATGAGTGAAAATGAGCCTCGAGCTCAAAAGTGATTCAGAGCCTCAGGCTCAACGTTTAATGAGCCCTGTATTCCCCAAGTGGATAAGGGACAGATCAATGAGCCCTATATGGGACAGTTTAGGCACTCGGTCATAACAAAGTAATAAATAGAAAGTGGGTCTCATGTGCATTGCATATGCATAATATGAATGATTAAAATGGTATTGATTATAAGGTGCGAATTGAATGTGAAATGTGACATGATGTTATGAATGAGTAAAATGGTATTAAATGTAAGGTGCGAATTGAATGTGAAATGTGACATGATGTGAATTTGAATGATGTGTTATGTGATTGGGTGAGCCATCGATGATGGTCACTCACTGAGTTTGCAAAACTCACCCAAAATTTGCAATTATTTTCAAGACTCAGAAGAATACCCCGTTATGCAACAGGAGTATACCTACTGCATGTGAGTGAAGGAAGATGTCAGGATTAGTTTCCTCTGCATTCTGTATTTTATTATTTTGTGTAAATATGTATTCCGAAATTTCTGAAAATACTGTTTTGTATTTATAGTGGGCTATTGGAAAATTTTCTATATTTATAATGGGCTCCAAATGGGCTATTGGAAATTCTATTAATTGTAATGTTTTGATTGACAACGTCTATGAACAGAAGTGGGCCTAATTGGTAATTGATTTCCGCATATGCTTCTATTGTCCCCAAAAGAAAAAAAAATTTATACTAACTTTTGACCGATTGAGTGCTCTAGCATGCCACCTTCGCAGGCACGGACTCGGATATCACCATCGATATCGGGTTCGGGTCTTGCGGGAGTGGGGTGTTACACAAGAAGTGGAATGTTAAAGCAGGGAAAGCAATGTTTGCCATCAAAGCATTAATTGAGGAGGAGATGCTGGAGCACATCAAGCGTGCCGCAACGCCTAAAGAAGCATGTGATATACTTACTACTCGTTTTTCAAGGAAAAAAGATATGCGACTTCAACTATTGGAAAATGAATTGATGTCTATCTGACAACGTGATATGACAAACAACCAGTACTTTACAAAAGTAAATTCGTTATGCCGTGAAATTTCAGAATTGGATCAACAATCCAAAATTGGTGATGACCGGATGAGAAGAATTACCATACATGGATTAAAGCCTGAATATAGGGGGTTCATCACTGCAGTTCAAGGTTGGCCAGTTCAGCCCTCCATAGAAGACCTAGAGAATTTATTATCCAACTAGGAAACTCTAGCCAAACAAATGGTTGGAGTTTCTCTAAAGCATGAAGATGAGACTGCACACTCTTTAGTAATAAAGCAAAAGGATGGCCACGAGGTTGGAATACTAAAAAGACACGAAGTGAAGAAAATAGAAGCAAACTAAAGAGATGGAATAACGGAGGCTCGAGTTCAGGGGGAGCTCAACAACGTCGAAATCAAGGAAGTCGACGTAATAATCAACATAAAAAAGATGAATGCTACAACTGTGGCAAGAAAGGACACTATGCAAGAGATTGCTGGTCAAAGAAAAAATTAACAGAAGGAAATGTAGCAACTTGGAGCAATTCAAAGGATGGGAAAAATAGCGAAACCGAATGGGATGTACAAGTAACATTTGCATTTATAATTGATACAGGATATCCAACTGAAGTAGTGGAATCAACTACAGAAGAAGAGGATGTTACTTCTAAAATGGAAAATATTGTTACAAGCTTGGTAGCACAAGATGTAGATGTCTCAATAGCAAGTAAGCCTACTGCAGTTGATTATGATAAAAATTGGATCTTTGATTCTAGCTTCTCTAACCATATGACAGGAGACAAACAGAAGATGTAGAATTTGTTGAAGTATAAAGGGCAATGAATGGTAGTGATAACAAATAATGCCAGATTGCCAATCACCCACATTGGTGAAACTAAATTAAATTCGAAGCATGGTTTAAAAGAAGTCCAGCTGAAAGGTGTATACCATGTGCCAGGAATAAAGACAAATCTCTTGTCCATACCACAATTAACTACCCCAGGCAATTTTGTGGCATTTGGTCCAAGTGATGTCAAGGTATATCGAAAGCTGAAGATTATCAGCACACCATTTATGGAAGGGGAAAAATGAGTTTGCGTAAGACGCAAAAAATGATACAGCAGTTCTATGGCATGAGCGGTTAGCACACGTCGGTTATCACAAATTAAAGGAGATGATAACAAAGTCAATGATGAAAGGACTTCCATAACTTTATGTTAGAGATGATGTTATTTGCGCAGGTTACTAATATGGTAAAGCACATCAGCTACCATATGAGGAGTTGAAGTTCAAGGCTAAAGAACCATTGGAGCTTGTTCATTCAGATGTATTTGGACCAGTGAAGCAGCCATCAATCGGTGAAAATTGCTATATGGTGACATTTATCAATGATTACTCAAGATATGTTTGGGTATACTTCATGAAGGAAAAATCAGAAGTTCTGGCAAAATTTGTGGAGTTCAAAGAAGAAGCTGAAAATAAGATTAGTAAGAAAGTACGAGGCTTATGTATAGATAATGGAGGAGAATATACTTCAGAAGAATTCTCTGAGCTTTTACGAAAGCACAAGATACATAGACAACTAACTTGCCCTGGGACTCCTCAGCAAAAATGGCGTAGCAGAAAGAAAGAATTGGCATCTTGCAGAAACCTGCATAAGCATGATACATGGTAAGAATGTTCTTGGTCAATTCTGGGCAGAGTGTATGAAGACAGCTGCTCATGTAATCAACCGGCTATCTCAACCAAGGCTTGGATCGATTTCTCCATTTCAAAAGCTATAGCACCTGAAACCCATTGTGAGTCACTTTCGTGTATTTGGCTGTGTATATTATGTGTTTATACCAGACCATCTTCGTAGCAAATTCGACAAGAAGGCAATTAGATGCATATTTGTCGGCTATGATAGCAAAAGGAAAGGATGGAGGTGTTGCGATCCTACAACAATTGGTGCTATGTTTCTAAAAAATGTTGACTTTGATAAAGCATCATCATGGTGGTCTCCACAACAAATAAAATTGCCTGACTCTAAAGAAATTGAGGAGAAGCTTCAAGAAAGTTTGGTGAGTCTACAGAAGAAGAATCAAGTTCTAAAGAAGAACCTGACCTAGAAAAAGAAAAAGAGAAATGAAGTCCTTGGCAGATAGGTATGCATTACTCAAGTTCAGAAGAGGAGCATATACAGGAAGAAGTATCAACAAAACAACAACTGTGACAATCGATAGACAAAGAAAACCAAATCCAAGATATGTGAATGCAGTATTAACTGAAGAATATCATGTTCAAGAACCAGAACCTTTTGAGGAGGCATCTTAAAATGATAATTGGCAGAAGGCGATGGAAGACGAGATCTAGGCTCTTATGCAGAATCAAACTTAAGATTTGGTGCCTATTCTTAAGGATGTAAAACCCATATCTTGCAAATGGGTTTATAAGCTGCAGACTCGCCCAAAGGGGTCAATTGAGAGACATAAAGCTCGACTTGTTGCTTGAGGATTTTCACAGAAGTATGGACTAGATTATGATGAAACATTCAGTCCTATAGCCAAGCTTACCACTGTTTGTGTTCTACTAGCGTTAGCAGCTAGCAAATCTTGGAGACTATGGCAGATGGATGTAAAGAATGCTTTCTTACATAGAGAATTAGATTGAAAAATTTACATGGATCAGCCTTGGGGTTCGAGAGCAAGACTTACCCACAATATGTGTGTAAGTTAAGAAAGGCCTTGTATGGTTTAAAAAAAAACCGAGAGCATGGTATGAAAAGATAGCAGAATTCTTGGTCAGATGCGGATACACAGTAGCACCAACTAATTCAAGTTTATTTGTCAAAGTTCAAGATGAAAAAATGGTAGCAGCCCTGGTATATGTTGATGATCTCATCATTACTGGAGATGATAAAGAGGAAATTCAACGAACGAAGGGAAATTTATCAGTTCGCTTCCAGATGAAAAAACTAGGAGAGCTTAAACATTTCCTTAGACTAGAAGTGGATCGTACAGAAGAAGGTCTCTTTCTGTGTCAACAAAAGTATGCCTTGGATTTATTGCAGAAATTTGGAATGTTTAACTGCAAGCCTATATCAACACCAATGGAGGCAAATGAAGGGAAAGATCTTGAAGATGCGACTATATATTGATAGTTGGTAGGCAGCTTAATCTACTTAACTTTGTCTCGACTAGATATTTCCTATGCAGTAGGCATAGTTAGTAGATTCATGCAGAATCCAAAGAAACCACATTTGGAAGCAGTCCGTAGAATTCTTATGTACGTGAAAGGCACACTCGATCATGGTATACTATACAAGAAAGGTGGTGAATGTAGAGTTATCGGCTATTGTGATGCTAATTATGCTGATAATCATGACACACGTCGATCAACAATAGGATAAGTATTTAATATTGGTTCCGGAGCAGTTTCTTAGTGTAGCAAAAGACAACCAACAATTCCGTTGTCAACCACTGAAGCAGAATATAGAGTAACAGCGGCAACAACTCAAGAGAGTACTTGGCTTATACAATTGATGAAAGATCTCTATCAAATTACAGACTATGCAATGCTATTATATTGTGATAATCAATCAGCAATCCGTTTAGCTGAAAATCCGATGTTCCATGCAAGAATGAAGCACGTGGAAGTACATTATCATTTTGTATGAGAAAAGGTACTTCAGGAAGAAATCAAATTGAAGAAAATTAATACAGAAGATCAAGTCGTTGATATATTTACCAAAGGGCTTAATGGAAGTAAATTCACTGTATTTCGAATAAAACTTGGAATCACGGCAAGGATGAAGCAGTAAGTCATGTTGAGGGGGAGTGCTAAGTTACAACACCGACTACGTATCCTAGAAACTTCATCAAATTGGAGCCAACTGGAAACTCATGTGCAAAAATCAAGTTGTTCACGGCTTAGGCAAGATACAAGGCAACTAGACATTTTTTGATGAGCTAGAAGTATTAAACTTGTCTATGGAATTGTTTGCTAGCTGTTTCATTAAATTAAAAACTAGTACAACTATCTATTATGTCGACAATAGCTATTATAAATAGGATATGTATGTTCTTTTGAAGTGTGTGTCTCCGAGAAATAGATATGAAAGAGTGAGTGCTAAAGAAAATTATGAGTTAGTGTCCTTGTTTACTCTTGTAAAATTTGCATTATAATAAAATTATAGTTTGTGGTTAGCCCACTAAATATTGGTCCTTCCAACTCAACAATTTCCTGAGAGAAAATCCACAAATAGGTATTCTTTAAAGTTCTGACAATTTTGTATGAGCATTTGGATGAGGAATCTTATTAGAACAAGAATCGAGTCATCTTTCATTTGAGACTTAAATCTGAGTTTTGTTCAAGATGGTCTAAGATAATTTGGGTCATCTCTTTACAGTAGCATATACAAAAGATGCAGAGCGCATGGCTATCTGCTACACAAGCTAGATATCCAGAACACCTGACCACCTTTGACCACTGAACAGATTTTCTTAGGTTTGTGAACACTGTGATGGGTCCTGCCGGTATAAGCATTAAAACCTCAAACAAAGGGAGATCTTCACAAACTATATATGTCTGATGGATTCAAGTGGCAAATACTTAATTAAAATGTATCATATGATTATGTATATAATGTAAGAATCTTTGCTGATTATTAGATATGAAAGATTGTTCGTTTATTTATAATTTTGATCTTTTAATAATATAAATGCGAATCTTCAGTGAATGCTTGCAAATCACACGATTATTTTCTTGCAATATCATATTTACCATTTCTTTGCATTACTTATGGGTACTCAAATCATTTTTTTTCTATTAACTTTATTGTGTAGAGCCTAGAGAGTACTATCCAAAAGTATGAAATTCATGGACTAAATTATTATACGTCAAAGGGGTAGTCTGTGTATCAAGTTTGTTCAAGCGTACAAGCAAAAGCTTTACAGTATTAGAATAAGTTCTAGTACGATATTGTACAGGTACCGATTAATACCGGGTACCGTTTCGGATAATTTTTAAATCTATAAAATAGTCCTTAAATTTTTTAAAAATTACAAAATAATTCATTGTCATATTGTATAGTTATACTGTATATTTTTAACCATGTCTCCAGAAATCATAATAATAAACAATAATCATAATTTTAATTTAATTTAATAATTATTAACAAATATATTTAAATTTAAAATATTTTTTAAATATACAAATTTCAAATAATTTTTTAATAATTAAAATTTTATAAAATAAATATTAGTTTATAAATAATAATTTTTAAATTATTTATTTTAAAAATAAAATATTTTTATTAATAAATATTATATAAAATATTAAAATAAATTTAAATACAAATAATTTATTTTTAAGTTTTATTTAATTTATAATTATTATTAGTAATAAAAATAT
>JAOSBP010000002.1:4364712-4381423 GCA_027563825.1 Erythroxylum mucronatum | reverse complement strand
ATACATGCACACTTAAAACACTCATTTCATACATTAACCTCCAACATCATTAGCAATATTACCCAAATACCACACTAATTTTCTTATTTAACAATTCTGACGTCCAATCAAAGTTCGGGGTCCAACAACAGGAATAACATAAGTTACTACTAATTGATTTTGTTCACCATCCAAAATGAATCAAATAAACTATACAAGTATACAAAAACATGTTCGATAGACAATTCTGAAAATTATAGTGAACCAAACAAGGTCACATGATAAGTAGAACTTACCTAACAAAGTTGTGTGAAACGTCTTAGCAAAGCATCAACCTTTTCCAAATAAAAGAAAAAAAAATAGGTCCCTACTTTAAAGCCACAAACACCAGAATTATAAAGGTAGCAGCTGCCACACCAATATACACCAATGAACCAAAATCTATACTAAGACACCAGCAGATTTCACACTAAGAATTAAGCACCTGGAGTGAGTGACCAAAAAAAATTCTAATTTTTGTTCACCGGAGAGAATTGAAGGATGAAGGAGGTATCTGCTACAACTCGATGGCAAAATGCAGGTTAAACTAAATAGAAGACTTAAAAAGCTAGTATTAATCTGATACGATGTTACAAAAGAAGGTAGTTTTATATTCATACTTTATACATCTTGATAAATATTTATAATGGTTCAGGAGCAACTAATTAGGGAATAATTTCCTATATTCAAGCACAATATTAATCTTAACTAATATAATCGTATTTAAATATATTATTTTATTATATCTAATTTGTGACACTCTTCTATTTTTTGCTATATGTGAATTTAACTAAAGGCCTATCATAGGACTCTTGAGAATGATTCAATCTTAAGCAAGCATTTCTTTTCTCCTATCGAATGCACCGGAAAATAAAACTTAACTCTATACAACTAAATTTATAGTAGTGGTGAGTAGGGATCATATCTATAGAGAATGTACGTGTAGCTTTTATAATGAAAAGAATTGATGCTTAGGATATTTGGAGGGAAGGGAGGGGGTTGGTTGGATGCAAATAACAAAATAAAGTAAAATTGAACTAAGGAAAGCAAATCAAATTAAAAGGCATAAAAGAGAGAATATTGATGAATGACCTTGGAATTCAGTTCTTGATTCAATCTTAGCCTACTCACAAATAATCATAGTTCAATGTCTTATTGTTTTCATAACTCTCTTAGAAACTAACAATCATAAATTAACAATAAGCTCTGTTAACCCTGGTTTTCCCTTAGGTCGTGTTTAATCAAAATATGCTCTTTAACTAAACCTAACTATCAAACAAACGAGAAAAAGCTCTCTATATTTAGTAGGAAAGTTGCATTATGAATAAGGAAAATATATTAATTTAGGCAACAGTCACATAAGCTCGGGTCATTTAACTTATGTTATGTTATCCCTAATGATTCCACCATTAGTTGCCACAAATATATCTAAACCACAACTATTACATATTGTATTTAAGATTCTAGCAAGGAGTTTATATTAAAAAAAAACATAATATAAGCATTCAGATCATCCTTACACAAATACTCAAATCAATAAGAAAAAATAACATAAACAATCCCTAGAGAAAGAAAGAGATTCAACAATACACAATGTAAGAGATGTTCAAATGTGATCCTCGGCTTAGATTTCACCTTCGAACTGGAAGAAGGAACATTAGCCCTCCATAGATTCCAAAGAAGTAAGGTTTTTGCGTCTTCTCGTGTTCCAAAAATGATCCACACCTCTTTTGGCAGCTCAAATGTCCATGTATATGAAAAATTAGGTTCCTTGGAAGATGCATGATTTGTGCATCAACAAAACAGTGCATCTTTCGAAATTGTGCACGGCCGTGCATCTTGCAATGCATGATGAATTCTTCATTTTCTTGCATTTTCTTGTCCCATCTTCACTGTAATCCATGTTCTTCTTGTTCCATAAAGACAAATAAGTTTGAACATCAAGAGAATGACTCAAGGAATGTGTTTTTAATTTATTTTAGCTCTTACACTTCCAACTTGTACCTAAAACTAAATGTGAACCAAAATGAGTATCTTAAACATTTCATGATATTAATCGCTAAGTATTAAGGAGTGAATATATAAACAATTAGGCACACATCATAGTCTGATACCATGTTATGAAGGAAGGTAGTTTTATATTCATACTTTATATAGATTGATAAATATTTATAATGGCTTAGGAGCAACTAATTACATAATAATTTCCTATAATCAAGCACAATATTAATCTTAACTAATATAATCATATTTAAATAGATTATTTTGTTCTATCTAATTTGTGACTTTGAACAGAGGCCTATCATAGGACTCTTGAGAATGATTCAATCTTAAGCAAGCCTTTCTTTTTTAAAAGGTACAAATAATGATTCAATCCTAAGAAGGCCTTTCTTTTTGTAAAGTAACATTCAGGGAATTTAACCAAAGGGAAATTTGTTCAGTCCTCCAAGAGCACCTCCAAATACAGAAAGTCATTCTCCAAGTTAGAAGCTCTTTCAAAGTATGCAGATTTGTGACTGGCCGGTTTTGCTTACAATCTTGAAATCTGTTCGGTTACAAATGCGGAGCTATGGGGGCTGCTCGATGGCTTACAAATCGCTTGGAGTATGGGCATCAACAAGGTCGAGGTTGAGAGTGATAACATGTCGGTGATTCAATGGCTCAATTACCATAATCAGGAGAGTACGGACAATGCACTCATCTGCAGCATTCGGGAGCTGATATCCCGTAGGTGGCAAGTCAAACTTCGTCACATTTTTAGAGAGGGAAACGCAACAACTGATGTTATGGCTCGGATCAGACCTGAGGTGTCTTTGGGTATGGTGGTTTTTCAATAACCCCCAACTGTTATAGTGTAAACTCTCAATGATGATCGCATGGGTGTTAGTCGCACTCGGCACATTAATCATGTTATTAGATCTAGCTAGTTGTTAGCTCTTTTATTTACAAAAAAAATATATGAAGTTTTGTTCTTGCCACTTAAGTACTTAACATCACCGAATATGATTATAAAATATAGTATACAGAAGACTTTGTTGTACGCTCCTGAGAAATTGTTGTGAGAGAAACTAGTGAGAGAAAGTGCATTGAGCGTTCTGTTGACAGTTTTCATCAGTCCACAGTGCTGTGCCTTCCGGCGGCATTCTGTCTGCCTCCAGTACTCCCTCCATGAGCGCTACTGAGGCGTCCATGGAGCCTCCAGATCCAGCTGAACAGACCTCTAAGAGGGTCCGTACTAGAAAACGTGATGAGGTTGGTGAGCCCCTCCCAAAACTGTCCTATAGCGTCGCTATTTCTGGGTTAAGACCACAACAGGTTCTCCCCACTATCTCTAGCTAGCCCGATGAGGCCCCCTTTGACATTGAAGATGGCGATATCATTCGGCTTCCAGAGGGCTTATCTGGGGGCCTTCAGCTCTCCCAAGCATTACGGGACAAACTGGACAATCGATGGACCAATTCCGTCGTGGTCAAGGCTCTGGGACGCCGACTAGGATTTCGGACGCTCAGTGAGGGCCTTCAGGCTCATTGGAAACCTCGGGGCGCTACCAAGCTTATTGATCTTGAAAATGATTTTCTTCTCGCCCGTTTCAAGGAGTATGACGATTATCTGCGCGTTCTTACCCAGGGCCCATGGACAGTCTTCGGCCATGCGGTTGCCGTCCAGTGTTGGAATCCAGATTTCCAACCCTCCCAAGCGAAGCTCGATAAGGTGGTAGTGTGGATCAGATTTCCTGAGTTGTCCATCGCCTGCTATCACCCACGAATCATCACTGAGTTGGGAAACATTGTTGGCCACACCGTGAAACTGGACGAGACCATTGTATAGGTTCATCGTGGCAAATTTGCAAGGGTCGCAGTTGAGGTCGACTTGAGCAAACCACTACGACATTCGGTGGAACTCGATCGCGTGACGTTAAGGGTAGCCTACGAGGGGCTGCCCCAGTTGTGTTATGTGTGTGGGATGGTAGGCCACGCGGATGCTGCCTGTCCACAGCGTCATCCACCGTCGACTGCTCCGGTCATGCCGCCAGCCAGTGCTGCCGCTGACCCTCTCGACGAGAAGATCCGTGTCTCTGCCCCTGATCCTCAGCCGCCGGTGGCGGCAATAACGCCTACTAGCGGCACCAGTCCGACCACCGTGGACGACACTCCAATCGGATACGGACCTTGGACGTTAGTACAGCGCATTCCCCAACGCCGACGTCTAGCAGGCCGACAGGCGCCAATGGGACGTACCCAGGCCAACAGATCTATAACGGGATCACGATTTTCTATTTTGACAGGGGACGCCAAAGGCAGTGATGGGATGGGAGATATTACATTGGAACCAAACCAGAGGAATCCGGTTAGCTTGGGACAAGTCTTTCCCATTTCTGGTTTCCTGGCCAAAGGAAAACAAGTGGACAACGGGCCCATCTTTTTTGCTACTGGGACCCACAGAAACCCCTCCAGACATCCCAAAAATTAGAAAAAAATTAGCCGATCGGTCCCATCTGGGCGAAAGCTCTCGAGGGCCTGTTCTCCCGGAGCAGGGGGCCGCCCAGTCGACACCTATTCCGTTAAAACCCTCGGCCCCGAAAAATCACTTAGCTGTCATTCTTCCCTCCCACACGGAAATGGTTTGTGATCCGCAACTAATTGCAGATAGTGAACCCGAGGAAGTCGCCAACTTCCATCCGATGGATGGTGTCGAAGCCCCGGAGAGCCTGCCTGTCCTACAGGATGGGTCAGGCCACCATCCCAATGACCTGCCGAGCCTTGTTCCCGGTTTGGAGGATCGAGCCGACCCCTCGCCCACGAGTTCGGATATGGTTATGGATGCTAGTGAGGGGTCCCCTGGCGACCCCCTGGGAGGTTCCCCTCCTACTCCTGCGTAGAGTAGGTTCATCTTTCCTCTTGTGTTATGTCTCTTATCATTTGGAGTTGTCAGGGAGCAGGAGGGTCGCAGTTTCAGACCGTCCTGCGCAATCACCTTCGTAGGTATAATCCTGGTATTCTAGTTTTACTGGAGACTAGAATTAGTGGCCCCCAGGCGAATAACCTAGTTGGTACGCTCGGGTTTGATTACTCGTTTCGTATCGAAGCTGACGATTTTTCGGGTAGGATCTGGCTCCTTTGGAAGGATCTTTATGATATCTCGATCCGCATCGCTCACCGTCAATTCCTTCATACCACCATTCAGCACGCTTCCAGCTCAGTAGATTTCACTGCGGTCTATGCTAGCCCTCATGTTTCGACCCAAAACCTTCTCTGGCCCCTCCTGACCAGGCTGGGTCAGACTACGACTCATCCCTGACTTATCAGTGGAGATTTCAACGCCAAGCTGGAGCTCGGGGACAAGCGTGGCGGCGCCTCGTCCAATAGGATAGTGAATAAGAAGTTCCAAGATTGGGTTCGAGTGGCTGGGCTTCACGATTTGGGGTACGTGGGCTCTAAATTTACGTGGCAGCGAGGAGTGGTCACGGCTCGCCTTGATCGTGTGTTAAGGTCGACGTCGTGGGTGCATGCCTTCCCGGCATCCACAGTTCATCACCTCCCTTTTTTGGGGTCTGATCATAGACCTCTGTTAATTCACCTCGCCTCTCCAACCCATCGCCCTCGCTGCTCCCCTGCGTTCCGGTTCCAGAATGTGTGGCTGACTCACCCAGAGTTTTCAGCGGTGGTTGCTGCAACTTGGCTTCCGGCGGCAGCAACAATGCCGGAGGCTTTACATAAATTTGCTGAGGATCTCTTGCGCTGGAACTGCACTGACTTTGGGAATATTTTCTCTCGAAAAAATAGGCTTTTAGCTCGGTTAGAGGGCATCCAACGGTCTTTGGGGATCGAGCAGCGGGACTCTCTTTTACAGCTTGAGGAGCAACTTAGCGGGGAACTGTTATAGGTTCTCTGTGAGGAGGAGATTTTTTGGCACCAGAAAGCTCGGTGTGACTGGATCTCTCATGGCGATCGAAACACTAAATACTACCATACCCTCACCCTGTCTCGTCGTAAAAAACTAAGGATCGAGGGACTTGTTAACTCCGCCGGTATTCTTCTCACTGACCCTGTCCAATTAGGCCTTGAAACCCGTTCTTTCTTTGCCCAACTGTACCATCATGATGACAGCACCCTCCCCCACGTTCCCCTCTCGGGCCAGTTCCCCTCGCTTTCTGACGCCAGCCTTCACGCTCTCTCTCAGCCTCTTTTTGATGTCGAAATCAGATCGGCGATCTTTGCCCTGCATCCTTATAAAGCCCCTGGCATCGATGGTTTTAATGTACTCTTTTTCCAAAAGCAATAAGAGATTATCGGGCCTACCGTGATTAAGTACATCCAGGACGTTTTCACCCTCCGCCATTGGGACCGTGATTTAAATCGTACTATTCTGGTCTTGATACCTAAAATCCCTTCCCCTCAGCGTCTCGCTCAGTTTCGCCCTATTAGCCTTTGCAATGTCCTGTACAAGGTTATCTCGAAAATTCTCGTGACCCGTCTTCAGAGCCATATGGGCTCATTAGTGGGGGCTCACCAATGCAGTTTTATTCCTGGTCGGCACATTACTGACAACATCATCATTGTCCAGGAAGTTATTCATTCCATGCTCAAAAAGACGGGCAACACCGGCTTTTTTGCTATTAAGGTTGACTTGGAAAAAGCCTATGACCGACTAAGTTGGGGTTTTATCTGGAATACCCTTCAGGATATTAGTTTCCCTGAGACTTTCATCACACTGGTTATGCAGTGTGTGACGACGGTGTCGATGCAAGTGGATTGGTAGGGCACATTAACCGAACCATTTACTCCCTCCCGCGGCCTTCGGCAAGGGGACCCGCTCTCCCCTTACTTGTTTGTTTTGTGCATAGAACGTCTGGGTCATTCTATCTCCCACGCAGTGGCGCAAGGGAGTTGGAAACCGATCAAGCTGAGCCGTACTGGCCCTCCTATCTCTCATCTTTTCTTCGCTGATGATCTTATTCTCTTTGCCGAAGCGACGGATTCTCAGACTCAAGTTGTTGCGAGGACTCTGGACCTATTTTTCCAGGCCTCCGAACAGCGCGTCAATACGAATAAAATGCAGATTTATTTTTCCAAGAATGTCGGTTCTCGTACTGCCCGTCGCCTTATTCAATCCCTTCAAATCTCTTACACGAACAATCTTGGGAAATACTTAGGCGTCCCTCTAATTCATGAACGCTCCACGCGCCACACGTATCAATATATAATTGATAGCGTTCAGAAGAAGCTTGCGGGTTGGCGTGCCAAAACTCTATCTTTGGCCGGGCTTGTGACTCTGACTTAGTCAATCCTGTCGTCTCTTCCTCTTTACATGATGCAGACAGTGCGCCTTCTGAGGCTACTCTGTGACGAGTTGGAACGCATCATGGGGGCGTTTATCTGGGGCACCACGGTTAAACAAAAGAAGGTTCATCTGGTTAACTGGGAAACCGTCTGTAAGCCTAAAACCGAAGGGGGCTTGGGCCTTAAACGCCTTCGTCCTACAAATGATGCCCTGTTGACCAAATTCGGTTGGGCCTTGCTTACCCATCTCACCACCCTCTGGGTTCAAATCGTTTCGGCTAAGTACCGCTTAGGCCCGGTTCCTCACCATGCGAGTATTGCCAGGTTAGGAGCCTCGGTGTTCTGGCGAGGCCTGGCTGCCACTTGGCAGTATGTTCGTCAAGGGCTGTGCTGGAAGCTGGGCAATGGGCAGCGCATCCATTTTTGGCTGGATAACTGGCTTCCTGAATGGGGTCCACTATTCTTGGCTGCTCACCATCCTATCCCAGACAGCATTCTTTATGCCATAGTGGCAGATTTGGTAGATGAAGCTGGTACCTGGCGATGGCAGCTTTTTCAACAGCTTTTACCCTCCGTGATCTGTATGGCGCTTGCGGAACACCGACCCCAAGTTGGGGGCCTTGAAGATGATATGATGAGTTGGGGGCCTAATAGTCATGGCCGTTTCACAGTGGCTTCTGCTTACGAGTTGATTGACGGGAACAATGCGACAGTTCATACTCGTCTTTAGCCCGCTATCTGGAAGTGGCCTGGGCCTCAGCGGATTCGTTCGTTTCTTTGGTTGGTAGCCCACCGCAGACTTCTGACCAATCAACAGCGCGTGGTTCGCCAGTTAACGGTGGATGGCCGCTGCCACATCTGTGGTCAGGACGAGTCTGTCTTGCATGTTCTCCGGGATTGCCCGCGCGTGAGAACCTTCTGGGGTCGATTTCCCTCCATTGGGCAGGACTCGGTCTTTTTCCATCAGGATGTGCGTGAGTGGGTGGCCCATAATCTCGGGCAGCATCGTTCCGATTGTCAGGTGGAGTTGCCTATGCTTTTTGGGATTGCCTGTTGGTTCCTATGGCAGTGGTGAAGCCGCAGCATCTTTGAACATGGGTTTGAGTGGCCAACAACCGGGAAGCAGGTGGTGCTCGACTACGTCGCTTGGATCGAGCGGGCGCGCATAGCGGAATCCTACGTGTTGCAACATCCCGGGCTCCCTACTGGTTCTATAGTGGGCTGGTCCAAACCGCCTCAGGATTGGATCAAACTGAATACGGATGGGGCTGCTACTCCCAGAGCCAGCATGGCCTCGGCAGGGGGCTTACTTCGCGACTGGCAAGGCTAGTGGTGTGGAGGATTTCTCCACCACATAGGAAGGGGATCGCCCATTTCTGCCGAGCTCTGGAGAGTCCATTCGGGACTGTCTCAGGCTTGGGCGATGGGTTACCGACGAGTTATCGTCGAAGTGGATTCTCTTGAGGTTATTAACATCATTTCTTCTTCCCGGATGATTTTTACTGATGATTGGTTCTTGGTGGCAGGTACCCGTCGACTTCTCCAACGCAACTGGGACGTGTCTCTTCAGCATGTGCACCGGGAGGGTAATCAGTGTGCCGATCGTCTGGCTTCTCTCGCAGCAGCGTTCCCCTCGGGCCTCCATTTCCTGCCGCACCCCCCGGCGATTATCCAAGAGCAACTTCGCAAGGATCAGCATGATGCCTTGTACCGTAGAGGCCTCCGCGTGTTTCGGCCTCATTTATTTGTGTAGTTCTTGTTTTCCCCCATTGTAATAACTCGGCTCTAATATCATTCTTGTAGTTCTCTTAAATTAATTGAAACTGACTCGTGGATAATAGACGTTGGAGCTTCCAATCACATGTGTATGGATGTAAAAAAATGAAAACTGTTCAACCAACTCCTATTTATCTACTAGTTAGGACTATTAAATTTGTTCATCACACTGGTAATATACATTTGACAGATAATCTTACCTTAACCAAAGCTTTACATGTACCTAGTTTTCGTTTTAACTTGTTATCTATTAAAAAGTTAACAACCAAGACACGTATCAAAATTATCTTTTTATCCTTTTTTATGTCTTCTATAGGACCTAAAGACTGATGACATAATAGTTGTTGGGAACACAATAGGCAAAATATACATAGTTGAACATTCTTCTTTTAATCAGCGTGTCATAGAGTCCTATGTTGAAAAAACCAGTGTTTTTCCTTATTCTTTTGTCAATCAAGTTTATGCAGTGGATGAGATGGTATGACACAAGGGTCTGTTAATATGCTATTTATTTAATAAACATATAATTTACTTTGTAATAATAACGTTCATCTAATTAATTTTAAAAAATTAATATTACGAATATGACTATTTTATTTAAAATTATTCGTAATATTCAATTAACTTAATAAAAATTCATCAATTTAAGAGAATTTATAATAGAAATATAAAATTTATTTAAATTAATAAGTATGGAAATTCAATTTTGATTTAAACTTTAATAGAATACTAGAACATAATATTAATATAAATCCAACTTATCATACAAATTTTAATTCCGTTTATAAGGTTTGGAACTTGTTTAGTTTTTATATTATATATTAAAATTTATTTATAATATGAATCTGAATAAAAAAATTATTTTTGTGATCGTACAACGGCGCATACGTGGCACGTTACATACAAAACGCACATTCTTCTCACGGACGCTTCCTTAGTCGTTGACACATCATTACACATTAATAACATGATTGAAAAAAAAAACAAATTAAATTCTCACTCTCACTTTCTCTCGTCGATTTCTCTGAATTCTACGCATTTTCACCGACTTAGGGTTAGGGTTAGGGCTGGGTTGACTATCCAATTCCCAGATTTCCTATGGCTATGGTTTCTTTGTAAGGCTTCAGATTTCGTTCATATTCTGTTGAGTTCTGCCAATGTATGCTCACTCTCAACATACGAACATTCCACATCCGATCACCGGCGACGATGAAGAAGGTGTCGCCGTCCCCGGCGACTCCATTGACCACCATCATCCCCACCACCAGCATCATCACCATCATATGAGCTACGAGGATGGTCCCGCCACCGGCAGCATCGTCTCCGTTGATGATGTGTCACCGGATTCCGCGTATGGCGGCGCCGTGTCGGACCTTGCGATTCAACGGAACGATGTCTCGAGCCAGCTTACTTTGACGTTTCGTGGCCAAGTTTATGTGTTCAACGACGTCACTCCTGATAAGGTGTTGTGTTTTGGCCCGTCAATTCCTTGATTTAGGGTTTCGTGTAAAACTTCTGTAATTGAGAGCTCAGGATTATATAAACCTGGTGTAGTGTGAATATGAGGCTTGGGGTAGTGAAGATTAATGGAACTTGAGATTTATTTCAGTTGCAATTGATTGTTGTAGCTTTTTCTCCACGTATCGACTAAATAGGAGAATTTGGTCTCTTTTGAAATCTATCATCTTAGTCAAGTTGTGTATTGATTTTCAGGTGCAGGCGGTTCTTCTATTACTGGGTGGCTGTGAACTAACAACGGGTTCCCATGGATTGGAATCAACGTCTCAAGGCCAGAGGGTATTCGCTTTTTGGGTTTCTAGGCAATTCAGTTTGTATGAGTAGATATAGAATTTGTTAATGTTAGTGCCCTGATGATTGTGCCTTTTTCCCATTCATTTTGTAGGCTATGATTGTGGACTATCCAGGGCGTTGTTCACAACCACAAAGAGCTGCCTCATTGCACAGATTCCGACAGAAGAGGAGAGAGAGATGCTTTGACAAAAAAGTTAGATACGGGGTCCGTCAAGAGGTTGCACTAAGGTCAGCTTTTGTCCTTAAAGTTTTGTAATCTGCATTTAGGTTACATACTTGCAGTTGCTGCATAAATTGTAAATATTACTATTTCTGACAAGTATGCCATGAATATTTTTTGTGGTACTCAAAAAATCAATTTGAAAAGACTTACAGATGGCTTTAAAGTATGAAACTGCTTGTATATATGAGCTATTATATTCTTATTTTGGGCTATCTAATTGCATTAAATTTGTATAAGGTCACATTTACAAGTTTGAATAAAGTAAAACTTGCCAATGAATGCTTGTTCAAACTCCAATCCTAGTGTTAGGATCCAGCTATACCATAACTTTACTTCTGATTGAGGTTTTTATTTGCTTGCCTTCTGATTGTCTTGTTTGAATTTTAAATGAAGCAAATGGAAGATATTGGACATGATGTATCAGAATAACAAAGTTCATTTGGTCCTTTTGCAGCATATTCTTCAATCTTTTGTTGATTTTCTTTTTTGAGAAGTAGATTGGTGGATTTACATTTTTCTTCCTCAAGTTGAATCTTCTTAGGTGGCAGAAAGTCTTATTCATACAGATAAATTACGTGATCTATATTTCTTTTTGGCCTGTGTTAGGCTGAACTAATTCTTTGGTGCTTTTATTGAAAGCTGCAAATTGTTGTAACCCATAGCATCTCTGGACCACTTGTTATGTTTGGTTGAAAGCTGGTCCAAAGTGAGCTAACTAATCCTCTGGAAAGTAACAAATATTCCCATTCTTGTAAAAGATATTTTAGAATAACCATCAGGGGTTTGCTTTATGATCATCAGGGGTTTGCTTTATGATAAAGTTATGAGGGCTTGCCTATCGTAAGTACCTCCCCATCAACTGGAGTTTAGATCTTAGTAAGTACATAAGAAATGCTGTGTCTTTTACTTATTCAGATGTACCAAGCCAAACTGTTTAGTAGGTAAATAGGTATATAGGTTGAGGAATTCTGTCTCTTATTATACCATTCTATGCTCTTCAAAATTGCTTGATAAAATGGATTAGTTGGGGGATACTGACAGACATGCATTAATAATATTTTCCTTTCCGTATTTGTGATTTGTGCCATCTCATATGTGTGACTTAACTCAGGATGCAGCGTAACAAGGGTCAGTTTACTTCTTCAAAGAAAGCTGAGGGAGCTGATGGATGGGCTGGCTCTCAGGATTCAGGGCAAGATGACAGCTCCCAGGAGACCTCGTGAGTTGCATACATATATTCAGAGCATGATATAGCCAATTATAGTGTCTTCCACAGAAACATGGCAGATTTAGCAAAGAAAATAGGAAAAAAGGTGTTTTGAATGAAGATAATTTTAGTAATGCAAATTCCTTGTTTTCTATATTACTTTTTCTAATCCTTACTAAAATGGTTTCTCTTTCATTTGAAGGATTAATCAATTTCTTTTGAGATCAGTTACTTTATTTTTGTCTTTATATTATTTGTCCTTATTAAAAATCCCATCTTTGTATTGATTTGTTGTTACTGTGACACCATTTGCAAGTTGTACACATTGTGCGATTAGTTCAAAATGCACCCCAATGATGCGACGTGGTCCTGCTGGTCCGAGATCTCTTTGCAATGCTTGCGGGCTTTTCTGGGCAAATAGAGTAAGTACCTAGTTGACTATAATCTTAAGAACAGTTATTCTCCTTTACATTCTTGGCTCAGAATTTTGTGCTTGGCTTTTTTCATTTTGTAGCTATTCGATGGGTTGTTTTTCCTATTGTTAGTATCCAGGTGTGCCATGTAGTCATACCACCTACTTAGTCATTTCTGCACTGCATTAAAAAGAATTTCCTGTTGGCTAGAATTGTTAGTTATTTATCATTTATTTAGATCTAACTATGATAAAAACAAGTAATGATTATTGCATAAATGCTTGTCAAGGATCAGGTAAATCAACTAGGGAATTAGATAAGGTAGCCCAGGGGATTGTACTAATATATGGTAAAAATAAAGGAAACATCAGAAGATGGTAAGCGGTAAGAAATTTCTAGTTAACTGAAATTCTTAGAGCTTCAACGATGACAACATTATTGTGAGGTGTAGTAGAAGGTGGAATTGCTAATGTAAGCTGTAGAACCTTGAATAAGTTAGGTCAAAGAAATTATCAAAAGTAGGGCAATGCAGTCATTCAATCTTTATGTTGAATAAGTGGGAGTGATTAGATGGTCAACTATGATTGCTGAATCATGAACACAAAAACATGCAAAGTTGGTTTTATTCAAAATTGAACCTACTTGGAAATTAAGAATCTCACAAATATTCTCTACGTTGCTCTGGATCAGTATGCGACCTACGACTCTAGCTTGTCTTTATATAAGAAGAGATAATTGTCTGTTTCTACTATTAAGTAGATTAGTGAAAGACACAGCTTAGGCAGCTGCTAGGTATGCAAGTTGATGCAAGCTCGTCGTTTAAGCTATGCTTATTGGATTCCTATATTGATTTCTGCTTGAGTTCCAAATGCTAATTCATGTTGGTTTTATGAGCATTTGTGGAGCTCGCAAGCAATAAAAAAACACCTCACTTGTACATAATTTCAAACCATAATTACTTTCAGGATCTCTATGTTGAGTGATGCAGTTGGAAGCTGTAGGGTTGGGAGACCCTGCCATTGAGAATAACCTCTGTTGGTCATTTGTTTTGTGTCCTCTTGAGTCTGGATCCTTTTAGCTCAAAATCATGAGCCTCTTAGATGGGTTTGGAATTTTTTTATATTTGGTCTGCTGTTTTAAGAAGTGCGCTAAAGATTCATTTTGGTGATTTTGATTTAGATTGGGTTGGAATCTCGCTTCAAAATTTTTATTTTTGGCCTTTTATTCCTGTGTGGCATCATGTAATGTCAGGTTTTAATCTCTTCCTCGCGTTGTCAAGGGTGTTATATCTGTTTTACAAACTATTTATTCATGCATTCTTGATGAATATAGGTCTTCTGCAGGAAAAAGACTAGTCATGCATGCATTCTTGATGAATAGAGGTCCTTCTGCAGAAAAAAGTTTTTATTTGTGTGTTGGTCTACTAAATAAACTGGGTTCATATAATATCTTGGGTTACCGATGGATCCATTGGTTGTGTGCCTCTGTGCTTGGTGAGCATCATATTAACTGTAAAATTTAATTAGGTTTGACAATTCACCAATAAGACCTTGTTCAAACAAAAATCTGCAGGGAACTTTGAGAGAACTACCCAAGAAAAGTCAGGATCATTCTTTGACTCCGCTTGAGCAGGTATATTGCTCAGTTGCACTTGTTTTCTCGGTATTCCTACTATAATATACTATTATCTCCATTTTCTTTTCAATCTTAATTAGGTTGAAGTTGAAGCAAATGACTCGGACTCTGGAACTGCCATCCATACACATGATACTCTTGTTCCTTTTGCAAATGGTGGTGATTCAACTTTAATAGCAGAGCACTAAGTTTTCCTGCTTTTGGTGGAATGTTTCAGTCAGTTGGCATTAGTACAAAGTTGAAGGTTTTCTAGCAATTTCTTTCAGCTTGTTGTCTAGAATGTACAGTTATTTATAGTTCCATAATCAATACAGAGGTTCTCATCCGGCCCTTGGAACTTGCCATGACATTTAGACGAGTGCTCCCTCAATGTAAGAATATAGAGGTGCAAATGGTCTATCAATTGATAATTTCGTTATACAAAATGCTTTATTGTGCTAACTTGGTGTGATTGGTAATGCTTTAGAGATTGTATTATTGATATATGAAAAGAGAGACAACTGGAGCAAGCTTCCCCTCTTGGTGAAATCTAGGCCTGAATATTACTTTACAATTTGAAAAAAAAAAACATCGTGCCCCTCTCTTCTCCCTGTTCAGCTATATTCTTCCTTACATATTCTGTCTCCATAATTAACTATAACAAACTCATAACAACTTACCTACATGGCAGATTTCCCTTTTCCCAACTTGCTCCTACAGATATAAGTTTTAAAGGGCTTAGGTTGCTTATGCACTGTAGGTTGATCAATATGAAAGGTACTAACAATCCTTTATGCACATTTGGGAATCGCAAAAAAGGTTTCACAAGTGAAATTCCTAGTCTTAGTCACAAGATTGTTCCATCTGCACTTGAATAGGATAGCCCAAGAGAATAATTAGATTGCCATCCTAGGTACTCCTTAGTGGTTAACCTGATTAACCTAATGTCCATCATTAACTTAATATGGTCGTGCTAGGTTGCCCATCCTAGGTACTCAGTGGTCAACCTGATTAACCTAATGTCCATCGTGAACTTAACATGGTCGTGCTTCAGTTAAGGCTTGCATCACTGACAATTTGTGATGTCAAAAGCATGCAGTAGAGCGTTTCGAGCTTTGTCCTCGAGATTGGATTTTTTAGGTGGTAGTCTGCTTGATAGAATCAGTTTTGCTTTGTTATAGTACTACGCTATAATAGAATTGTCCATGGCTCCAACTTTGAGTATAGGACAAAGGAGATTATGCCTTTTCTGTGTGATGTGGATATGACAGACCAGAACATCGGACAGAAAAGAGCTGAGCAGGGCTTTTTACTCCATCAGCAATAAGCAATATCATGTGTAACATAAACGTACATGTCCACTTTTGGTACTAACTACCCTCGCACAAACACTTTCCTTATCTAGTGTTTCCCTCAGGCCCAACTAAGCATGGAATGGAAATGCAGGAAGTGCTTTAAACGTTCTCTTTGGCCTTCTCTCTCTTGACTCCTGTCCTTCGGCTCCTAGTCCTTCCTCGTTTGATACGGACAAGAACAGTAGGTACTAGGTACTTGTTTCGACATTATTGTTCAATTTTTGGCTGACAAAGTATCATAGCTACCAAGTCGCTGCAACTCTGGATTCCAAAAAAGCCCAAATAGTTTCACTTCACTTTCAAATTCAATGAAAAATCGTTTGTCGTAACCAAACCACGGTTTTGTTTAGCAACATTCAGGCCATGTTTGGTGAAGGGCTGATCAGCTTTTTTTTAGCTGGTCCACTCATTTTAGCTTATTGACTTTAAGAAAAAGTTGATAAGTTTGTTTGGTAAAGAGCTGATTGGGTTGGCTGATTCAACCCAATCAGCTTTTTTTCGACCAGCTCCTTTATAGGAGCGTTTTACTCAATCAGCCGATATTTTCTCGGCCTTTTCTCTGTTTTGCCCTCCCTACACTTGACTATCTTGCGTCTCATTTTCGTCGAACTCTTCCCCCTTCTCTTTCGTTACTCTTATTCTCTCTCTCTCTCTATCTTAAACACCGAGGTTTACTTTTCAAAGTTTATTTAAATAATCATTTAATTAGTTAATGGTTATTTAACCTTACACTTGTCATTAGCTTATGGAAGTATTTTTTAAAGGTTAAAAAATACATATAAGAGGCATGTGTGATGGTTGCCGTCGATGGTGGCTTGGCCATTAGGGTTTTGGAACAAAAGTTTGCTTAAAGGTTAAGTAAAAGTGATTTTCTTTGTTCTTTATCAAGCTCCATCGGATTCTTCCTTCTCCAAGCACAAGGATTTACTGTCTGATCTCAAGCTCTCCAGGACAGAGGTAGGCTCTAGCAGGTCTTAATCTGTTCTAGCTATTCCCGGGTTAAAAGGGTTTAA
>JAOSBP010000002.1:4323442-4364612 GCA_027563825.1 Erythroxylum mucronatum | reverse complement strand
GCCGTTCATGAAGGCCTTTTTGGACAGCTACCATGGGTTTGAAGGAGTTGAGACACTGGTTGATGTGGGTGGGAGTGGAGGGCATTGTCTCAGAATGATAATCCACAAATATCCTGGGATTCAAGGTGTTAACTTTGATTTGCCTGAGGTTGTTGCTAAAGCACCTAAAATTCCTGGTAAAATGTCTCTCAATCCATTTCAATTTCAATGGTCATGTTTGGTGAAGAGTTGATCAGCTCTTTTTTTGCTGGTCAACCCACTTTAGTTTATTGACTTAAAAAGTTGATAAGTTTGTTTGGTAAAGAGCTGATTGGGTTGGCTGATTCAACCCAATCAGCTCTTTTTCAACCAGCTTTTCTGAGGAGCGTTTTGCCCAATCAGCCGATATTTTTTCGGCCTTTTCTCCGTGTTGCCCTCGCTACACTTGACTCTTCCCCCTTATTTTCTTCGGACTCTTCCCCTTCTCTTTCATTACTCTTGTTTTCTCTCATTCTCTCTCTCTCTCTCTCTTAAACACCGAAGTTTTGGGTCGGTGATTCTCTAAGTTACTCTTGTGTTTCTTCTTTATCTCTGTAATTCTCACCAGCCACTGTAATCACACCGACCGCCCAACCAGATAAAGAAGCACTTGGCATTTTAAAACTAGAGGGAGGTTACTGGTTTGCGAGGACCTTCTGCTTGCTTAGAGCCTTCTCTCATTCTCATTGTTTTGTTGTATGGAAAAATTTGGATGCTTTTTACTTAGGTGGATTTAGCTTGTGGAGGAGAGTGGAGTTAGCTTGATGATTATATGAACCCTAACAGTTTCGTATATAGAAATTACATGTGTCTCGGCTGTTTCATCCAAAATTTTCTTGATGTGGTATGTATAGTTTTCCTTTTTGTTGTGCCCCTTCCCATGACTGCCCACTTTTTACTTTTTCCCCCCTTTCCTTTGAAATTTTGTTTTCTTGATCGATAGAATAACAATTAGATTTTATGCAGTGTCTTATAAATTACTAGCTTCCTATTGTATATGGAGAATATTGTCATTTACCAAGTGTATATGTGTTCGTTATTATTAATCTATTCATGGTGGGTTGGTGTATAATAAAAAGTACTCAGTTTATGGAAGTAAACAGTATTGACTTTATGTGCAGCTTACTCTATGGATAAGTACAATTATCCAAATGCAAAAGTCCCCCAATTGTCACACTCCATCCACTCTCTGAGCTCCACCGACCTGGCCCACTTTGCCGTAAAATATTATCGCTACAAAATTAGGTATTAATAGTTTCAAATAGTCATCACCACACACCTGAACTCGTCACCACTAGCCGTCAGATCATCGTCCTCCCCAGTAGACCCTGGTGGGCTCCACATACATCATTCCATTATTATTGTCTCGCCAATCACTGACGCCGTATCCCACGCATTCCATGTGAACCATCACCCCCCACCCACCATCAGAGCCAATGCTGGAAATCTGACGGTCCACAGCTAACTCTTATCTCTCGACTGTGCACCCTCTCAACACCATATAAACGTCTCTTTTTTATTCTTATTTAATTCTTTTAATGGAAATTGTCGACACGCTCCTTCTAATCCGGGAAATTAAAAGGAGATGGAATATTATATAAGAATAACATGAGAAAAAGAAAAGAAAAATAAAAAGAAAATTCCAAATTGAGACTCTCCAAGGACGCACAAGCCAAAGACCCCTGCAAGTCTTAGCTATTTAGGGTACTTCGTTTCTCTCTTCAGTGTTTCTTTCCTTTTCCGAAGCTTCTTGAGCTCTTACAAAATTATCCAAACCCAAATCGATTCCTATTTACGTTCATTTGAAGTGAAGAGGTTAATAAATTAATTTGAAGGAAGCGTAAGCGTAAGCGTTAAAGGAAAATTAAAAAAAAAAGAGAGCAGATTATTAGGTGTCGTCTCCAATGAAACAGGTAGCTCTGGAGAGCTGATTTAGCTGTGTGTGACGGTCGGTGACGGTGAGGCTAGAGTTGTTCCGGGAATGGCGGCTGCGAATCCACAGCCTCTACAGGCGCGTCCTTACGAGGACCACGCGCGTGGGCCCATACAGATCGTTGACGACGACGACTGCTGCGCCGAGTACGACGACGGTGATGATTTGGAGGAGGCGCAAGTGAATTCCGCCGCCGTGAACGTGGCGGAGCATCACTTAAGAAGTGGAGGTGGAGGTGGAGGTGGAGGTGGTTTGATTATGGCGTCGAGGATGAGTGAGCTCACTCTGTCTTTTGAAGGAGAGGTTTACGTTTTTCCTGCTGTTACACCTGAAAAGGTCTGTTTTTCCTTTTATCTTTGATTAATTGCTGAGGTTTTCATTTCTTGCCTTGCCAATTCTTTTTTGGTTTGCTTGTTTTATTTGTTATGTACTCTTTACGGGCTTTGACCATCTTTGCTTTATTCTCTTTTCCCTTTTTTTCCTTTTGGTGTCTTTACTCTTTAATTTGTTGCGTTCTTGTGGAACTTGAAAATTATGGTTTAGCCTGAAGTTCTTGCTTACGATCTTAGTTTCTTAACAGTGGACCGAGTCTCCTTATACGGAAATATGGAAATGGAGTATAATTTCATGTAAATCTAAACTTTATAAACTTCGGTGTCTTTGTTTGACACTTTATGTGAAGCAATAAAAGGAACTTTTGTAATCAATTTCTTCAAGAGCTCAGCTGCTCTTAAGCTTGAAACATCTAGTTATAGTTATGGAAGTAGAAAGTGCCTTATGTTTTCACCGACAATGTAGGTGCAAGCGGTGCTTTTGCTTTTGGAAGGACGGGACATCCCCACTGGTGTACCGACTATTCAAATGCAATATGAACAAAATAACGGGGTGAATCATTAGTTGAGTTATTCATGTCAATTAGATTTCTTGTGATCAAGTTTATTATATGTATAATCTGCTATATTTTGCAGGGTGCAAGTGACAATCCAAAGCGTTCAAATCTATCCCGAAGAATAGCCTCTCTTGTTAGGTTCCGTGAGAAACGGAAGGAGAGATGCTTTGACAAGAAGATAAGATATACTGTACGAAAAGAGGTTGCACAGAGGTAGAATACAATCTCAATCTCAGTTATTATTTTCAAGTGGCCATTTCATTATCTTCTAGAACCTTCTGGAAAATTATTAAGTTGGCAGCTTGATCACATACCTTGATTGCTATTTTAGGCATTGAAGATAAGCTAATTCCATTATGTATTTGAATTGTCAAGATTTAATATTGGATTTAGTCTTTTGGGTGGTTGAGAGAGACTACAATGCTAATATCTTTTAAAGAGTGATAAATGACAACATAATCGATGTCAGTGTTTCTCTTTTGACTATTTCTGCTGGCAGCAATTTTATGTTTGATACAGCCCAGCCGCTAGGACATGATTTTTTTTAACTTGACCTTTTCTTTTCTTGTTTTCTCTGAGACTATGATTGAACTTGCAATTGTCAAATGCATGTTCTTTAAAGTTGACAATAGTCCCTTCTATGTTTGTTTCACCTTAGGATGCACCGGAGGAATGGGCAATTTGCATCTTTAAAAGAAAATTCAGGTGGTTCAAAATGGGATTCTGCCCAGAGTTGCCTTCATGATGGCACTTCACATCCGGAAACTGTGTGAGTTGCTAGCCTAGTCTGGTTTTACCATTTTTTTGGCACGTAGGGGTTTTGGTCATGATATCTTCTGCTGCCACTACCGTTTCCTGTTTGGCATTATAATTTTGGTGACATCTGTTGTGTTATATTGTTCTTAGATTCTTCTGTCTCTGCAATGTTTTCCAGTATTTGCAGATGTCATCATTGTGGTGTTAGTGAAAGTAATACACCTGCAATGCGTCGTGGGCCAGCTGGACCAAGAACTTTGTGTAATGCATGTGGTCTTATGTGGGCAAATAAGGTTTGTTTCTTTAGGCTTAAAAATAGTTTTACCCCATAACATGCAATGATGTCTTGTATCAACATGACGCTGTGATAGGTCAAAACTTTAATCATTGATCTGAAGGGTTTACATACTTCAGTATGTATTTGACATGGCCCTGCTAGGAGAAGATGTCTGAGTTGCTTTGGTTGTTTGCCATAGATCACAAACTAATAAGATACTGTTAAGCATCGAGAGTATGTACCGAAGGGTTGGATATCTTAAAAACCTTGGGCATTTACGGTCTCTCTAAAGAAAGCTACAAGTTTTACTTGGATCTTGTCCATTTTAACATATTTATCTATGCAAGTTCGTTCTTAGTGCTCATTTAGGATACTAAAGATAAGTTATTTTGTTTGTTTAGTACATTCATAATATTTGATTTCATTTCATTTTTATATGAAACTTATATGCTATGGGGTATTTGTGTGTTTTTTAATGCTCCTGCTCTTTCAAAGAAATAAACTGCAATTCATTAGCTGTTGGCAGGGTAACCATTAACAATGAATAGCGGTTACACAATTATCTTCTGTACTTTCCTTGCACGATAAGTACAACCATATAGGACGCAAGACAAATGGACATGAATAAATGATATCCACTGTCAAAAAACCACCATGTGGTTTTTTCAAAACAGAACCAAATCTTAGATTAAATACAATGTTCTTTAGTGATTTGTTATTTTTTCTTTCTGGTTGGAATCAGTTCCTTATACATATTTAGAACTTCTAAATTCTTTCATATAACAATTTTCCCGGTCAGGTCTTCTGATTGAGCTTATATTTGGTTTGATTGTTACTAACTTCTGTAGTTCTATGTTTCTACTATGTTGATTTATCGTTGTTGAATGTGTAGGGAACTCTAAGGAATCTCAGTAAAGGAGGAAAAAGCCTTCCTACTGATCAAATTGAGCCTGTATGTGTTATAAGTAGTATCTGCAACTTTCCTTTATGGACTGTTTTTTCATTCAATTCTTAATCTACTTTTGTTGAATCATGATTCACTACTAAAAATTGTAGTGCAATATTGTGTGAGTTGTACCTTGGAAGAACTTTTCATTTTCACCCTTATGTGCAATATTGTGTGAGTTGTACTACCTTGGGAGAACTTTTCATTTTCACCCTTATGTTTAACTTCCCTAAAAAAATTCCATAAGAATGGTTTGGATGAATAAATTTTATCTTATTTCTCCTATTACTAATTGTCAACACTTAACCAAAAGTGGATACATATCAAATCATTTTCAACCAAAATTAGGTGCTTCTGATTAATGAATTTTGTTGAATGTGGAATTCATTCTTGATTTTTACCTTTTCTTTCATTTAGATCTCATTTGTTTTATTGATTATGTTCTTATTCTCTGTTTCTTGTAAAGCTAAACAACCAGATTTTCTTCACTGGATGCCTTTTGGTCCTGTTTAGTCCCCATTGTCTTGCAATATTTCTACATCTGCTTCTTCCTGTCATTCTTCTGTTTTCTGAGGTTTGTTTTAGTTTTTCACTAAAAATGGCTGAAAGAGTACACAGGCAATAAATCTGAGAATACCAAGACACGAGCAATATAACCTTTCATGGTTTTAGCAATAGTGACAATTTTGTACTTGATGTTAATTATTTAGTCATCATCCAAGGCATTGATAATAATATAAAAATTTGAACATATTAGCTTGATATTAAAAATCAAGTCTTTGAGATTGAAAAAAGGAAATTAGAATTTTTTATAGTTATTGAAATTCCAGTTATCTGAACAGTGGGTCTTGGAGTAATGAATTTATCCTGATTAAGTTATCACTATTTTTGGTATGGGACTATGTTATCTATGTCTTGGGTTTTACGAACTTATTTTGATGGACTATGTTACCAAGCTACTATGTTTTAATTTTTTACTGAATCTTTTGGAGCTCATAGTTATCTTATCCCTCTTGTAGATATACAGTGTTGGGTTTCCTGGGGTTGGTGCTTTGGTTGATCTCACTAGTTTATTCCTATATGAGACCTGCAGGGAACACCCATAGATGTTAAACCTTCAGTCATGGGAGGAGAATTTTCTGGCCGCCAGGATGAGCATGTACAACACTTTCCTACCCACTGAAATTTTCTTGCTGCTTAAATGAGATGTTCTTTTTTCTTCTCTAAATTAATTTGTGGGATTTGCAGGGAACTTCTGAAGATCCTTCGAAGGTTGTTAGTGAAGGTTCGAAGAAACCTCCCAACCCAGATGAAGAAGTATGCTTCTCATCCTAGACTTGACATACATGAGTTTTGAACTCAATTTGTATTCTGGTTAAAATATGTTCATGCCATATAACCAGAAGTTCATCTTGATTGATTTTGGAGTAATGCTGTGTCATTATAGCCCTTTATAGTTTCAGCTTAGACAGAATGTTGGAGCGGTTTTTCTTGTTTTCCCCGTCCATTTGGATGTTTGCTTTGCTCATTTTATCTTGAATTTTCTCTTCTGACGTGTTTGCCGGTAAGGTGGGGCTTTTTCTTCAGTTTAGGAAAATGTTAATTATTGTTAGTTGTGATTAGCAACTTGATTCATCATCTTGTATTAGGTTTTGCAAGAAGCTGCCGAAGATCGAACAAACACTTTGCCAATGGGAGTTGTCCATTCTACGGCAGACGTTGATGACCAGGTAAGATAGATGTCTAATGAACAATCTCTTAGATGGCATTTTTGTTTAGTTTTTCTGAATGGGGTGTTACACGAGGGATGATACAAGTTCCGTGCATTATCCTTGTTTGTGAAAAAGATAAAAACTTGTACCTTCTAACATAGAGTTAGTAACAAGGCATATGTTTACCCAAGTATTATGAGGAAAAAACTATCATTATGAAAATCTGAAAAACCAAGCTTCAGCTTCTCCAATTATATTGGTTTTTGGCTATCAGCTCTATCTCATGGTTGTTGTATCATCATAATTACAGACAGTAGAGAGTTGTTTGTAAATGATATCTCAAAGATAACCATTTATGGTTTGGTTCAACATATCTTGTCACCCGTGTCTGAGCTACCTGTAAATTATATGCATGAGACTGAATCATCTCATGGACATTGTGATGTTATTTACAGGAGCCACTGGTCGAGCTTACTAATCCTTCAGACACAGACCTGGATATTCAAGCTAATTTTGATTAGAAGGTGAGAGAATCAGCTTCCCTGACTTAACTGGGAGATTGGGGAATTTAAGGACTAAACTAATCACTGAAAATGACTCCCTACCCAAGGTGAAGTTGCTGATCCCTCGTAATGAGTGCGTGTTAGCAAATTCTCAAGTTGTAATTGGCAACAGGCTTGACATTAGAACGAAGGGCGATCTAATAGCGGCAGACTAATGTACCATTCAGCTGGTTCCAGATCATAGGGCGATGCTTCTTTTTGATATTTGGATCTTGTTTGTGTATGATTTGTTAAATATGTCTCTGTAATTTTACAAAGTACATATGTGATTAATTCATTAGGTTGTCACTAGATTGTAGTGTACTCAGGTGTCAACATTAACTTGATAAACCTGACAAAAATAATTCTACTAAAGCTTTACTTAAGTTTACATTTATTTAGGAATTTAGTACTTAAACATTTGACTTACTCTATTTTGAAATGTGTATAGTTTGATTGGCTACCAAAGTCTCATTAATAGATTTTGATTATTTTAGCTAATAGCTTCTGAGATGTGATTAGAACGAATTTCTATAACTTTACGTTTTCTTGTAATTATTGACATCAACTTTCCAGTTCTCATCTCGATTGAAGGGTAACGAGCTAACAATGATAGTTGAATTTCTAATTGTCCAAAGTACAAAATATTAGAATATCTATTTCCGAAAGTGTTTAATTATATTATCTAATAATTTCATTATTTTCCCTAATACTCTTGTCCCGTTGTGTCTCTACCTATAGTATCATCAAACATAGTAAGCAAATAGTAAGGGGATGCCGAAGAAAATGCTGCTAGAATTGTTGAACGTTTACATATTGAAGGCAAAATGAATCCTCAGAAGCGGACATTTACATGTATTGTTCTCTGGCGCACAGGACCACTAATTCTTGAGCCTTGAGAGGCGATTTCTACACTTATTCATATCTGAATCAATAGTTCGGTGCATATACAAAATTGTTGGCCTCTGGTAGCTTGTATGGGATTTATAATCTACCCAGAAGTCATACTATCAGAGAACTGTACAAATAGCCGCGACTGTATGAAGATGACGGACAAAAGATCAAGGTCTCACGGCACTGACTTAACATGGCACAGTAAAGGATTCGTGTGAATTAATTGAAGAAGTGGTTCCATGTTCAATTCACCAATAGCCAATCACGTTAGAGGATACTGTATTCGATCTGTACCGTCCCCTGGCCTGTTATAATTTGGAGACGATTTATTGACTCAAACTCCAATTCAAGTGGTGAAACAAATTGCCTTGCCCCAATATCCAACCGTCCTGCATACTCCACCCAAAGCCTTTCCAAAACTCTCTTTTCAGCTACTCATGAAAGTCCTCGTAAGGTGAAAATTCACTGGAAGAATCACTTCCAAATGGGCTGGTTTCCCTCGGAGATGATGGAAGTGAATCTCTTTGCTGCGAGGACGAACCTGGTCATCGAATGAAATGTTAAGTCTTATTGCCTATAACCACGTACGCAGAGAGCCAAAATGCTTGACATGGGCAGCAAAAGATGTGGATAGTCCAAGCAAATGCACGCACATAAAATGAGTTCTATAGACATTCCACACCTGTAAAAGACTTGGTGCACGTTTTAGCGCATCAATCCCATTATATCTATGCCTTTTGTTGAAAAGTTTTATGCTCAAAAGGAAAAGTCGGCAGTCTGGGATTTTATTCAGGGTTGCCTAAGGATGAACATTACCATTTTCCTTGTTCAGTTCTTTTTGGCTCAAACCTTTTTAGAACTCATTTTAGCAGGTCAGACTATGGCGGTTAATGAGGTCCAAACTACTAATTCAGTTTAATTATTTCCTTTCAGATAGGAACAGAAGGACTACAAGACATACAAGAAAGCCAGACTAACCTTTCTGTCCTCTAGAACGAAACTTTTTTGTGTGCCGCCTGATAAGTCTCTTGGCCTTTGTTATAGTTAGTTGCCTAGCAAATGGAGAGAACTCTGCATCACTTTCACTCCACTCACCTTGGAAATCATTGTCTGCTTCACCCCGCATTGTCCGCAGCACAAAGGCCTTAGCCTTTCGCCGCTGAGTGTTAAACAGACCCCTTATGGAAGTCACAAATCCATCACCTGCTCCATCACTTGGACGCTTTAAAAAGTTTGGATACTGATCGGATTTCCCTGCATGACCTCCTTCATTGTCGCTAAGATTAAGCTCACTCTCTGGAACACCAGACCCAATGGGCTCCCTTTGACTATTAGCTTTGTCTTTAAATTTCTTACCCTGCAAAATTAGAGCAGAATGCCATAGGAGAAGGTTCAAAAAGCTTTGATCAGCTCGCCGCTGGAGGGAAAGTCTTGTGAAGATAGACATCTAATAGTTCCCTTTGAAGTTCCAAAATCATCTTAAAATCAATTTTAAAAGGATTTAAGCTGCCATTTAATATTGCTCAAGCAATGATAAATGTGCTGATATTTAATTACATGCTTAGGACATCAAGACTATTTTGAAAACGAAGTTAAAGTAAATGGAAACGACTTTCAAATTTTGAAAATGAGGAGGAAAAGGAACTGGTATAAGTTGTGGTGTCAGCACTTAAGATTGAGTAAAAGAATTGGAATAAAAAGATAAAAAGAAAGATTGGGCTAAAGAAGATGATCCTTGACATAGCACTTCACATTCTCTTTGTAGATCTGTCAATAACTAGACAGGGGGTTGGTTCAAGTACGAGGGAAATAGCCAACTTCAAATTCTATCACATGTAACAGAATGAAATAAAAGCTTGCAGAAGTACCAATTAATAATATGGCTTGACTGAGATCCATTACCTGCATGCCTGTAACAGACTTGAGAGTTCCCCAGACAACATGCTTCTTTACTCGCGAAAACAATCTCCTCCAAGTCCCAGTGAACTCAACTCGGTGAAATGTGTCCATCAGTAACTTTAGCTCATGCAAATTGAACCTTGAGCTTTCATAAGTTAGCTGGAGCTCGACCTACACAAGATTATGTTGTTTTTGGGTAAGAAATATTCAGTTATTTGTTATGCAATGATAAAGTCATACTCAACTGACCTGACTAATCTTGATGTTCTGAAACTCCATCACCTTCCTAGGCCTTGCTCTTTTCTCATCATTTGACTTCCCAACCTTTTTCTCTTCAATTGATGACCGACCAGTCTTCACAAGCTTGGCATCTTTTGATTTACCTTTAGAGGAGTCCTCTTGTTGCTCAACTGAACCTACTGGATCACTTTTCGTGGAAGATACACCAGTTGAGTGTACCTCTAGGACAAGCTCAGCAGCAACAGATTCTGCAACAGTCTCCTCCCATGTTCTGTCAAATGAAGATGTCCTCCGAAGCTCTGGGCCTGAGGAGCCAAAGATTTTTGATGGGGTCTCTGTCTCTTTTGTAATTTGACTGCCCGATACAGGAGCTTCCTGGCTCAATAAACCTTTCTTAAGACGCCGTGCTACAGCAGTGGTCTTCCAAGCTTGCTGCAACTCAAATGAGTAAATCACTAGCCAAGGAATCTTGGGTACTAACATCTCGACCTTGCTATTTTTCTCTATCTTTTTCATTTGAATTTCTTCACTAATTCAAAATGGTTAATTTACCAACCTGTCTTCGTTGAGAATCCTGTTCTTCTTCTGGAAACAGGTACCCCCACATCATTCTGTACATTGTCTCCGTCAAATATATCTTAAGTGGGTAAATCTCTACCTGCGGGACACAAAGGCTGTAATGAGCAAAGATAAACCAAAAATTGAAACTGATAAATACAAATATCTGTACTACATTTCCAAGGAAAAGCCTTCCTCTGGGAAATAGAAAAAAAAAGATTTAGTTAACTTGAAGATGTTGATGACATAAATTAATTGTCACGCTCAAATCTAGAAATAAACACGTAATTTTGAACCATCACTATCCAAGCCAATGAATAGAACTATTAAGTAGACTTTTTTATTGCCACCTATCTGCTACAAAAGTACAAAATAAACTTGATATGATTACTAGCTGTCCTTTCAACTGTTGCTTTTTCTAATATTTTTTTTCATGGCCATCTTTTTCTGTGCAAGTGTTTACTACAACCAAATTCCATACTTAGTCTAAAACTCGAAGCTTTCCATATAACCCCAGCTTCTTGCAGTTTATTTCTACCGGCAGTGATGAAATGGGAAAACATGCACAGAGAAGAGAGAGAGAGAGAGTTACCTGGAAAAGTTCAATACGAGATATACCATCTTTTGGGACTCCTTGCTTTGCATCTACACGCAGCATCACTTTTCTGTGGCCAACGGAGCAGTTAACAGTTTTGTGTGGAAAGGATTACAATATTACACAAGCAACTAAAGTTGAAAGAGAGTTCAAAAGAACCGCCAAAATAATCTGGAATTATCAAAATATGCAATGCTGGCTCATGAGCAAGCAAAGCTCAATGACTACCAGTACTTGCTAGTATAAACTATGTAAAAATTTTAGTAATTTGAACACAACATTTAGTCATTGTATAAGGTTGCAAATTCCACTTGGAATAAATATATTAGGCTGATCAGTTGTTTGAGACCCTACTTTCTCGAAGTTTCTGCAAATCACTCATCTAAAAAAGGATTAAATTAAAGTGCTAGTAGAGAATGCTGTCAACTATTTTTCGATACAAAGCTGTCAGTTTACTGTAAATCGTGATACAATCCATGTGCCTTCACAAAAGAAGGATGACTGAAGCAAGATAATTTGTATTACAGAACCAAAAACTTAATTTCAACTTAAAATGTAACCTTCAGCTTAAAATTCCACAGAAGTATGTTACTATTCTTATAACTTAAACATTTACCATAACTTCTCATGGTCAGCACACACAGAACATATAAAGAAAGACTCAGAATAAGAAGCAACCTGCTTCGGATAAAACAAAAGATGATCACTGACTGAGCAACTTCTCATGAAAATCAAAACATATTACAAATGTTTGAATGGGAAGTACACCGGTATGTAGCTTTAAAAAACTGGCCATAAATTGAGCAGGCATGAATTACAACAACACATTGAGTCTTCAAAGATTTATTTTGCTCTTCTGATCCAAACATTGACTTACCATGTAAACTTCATTTCAAATGTAAACAAAATTATTTATATGCTTGTAATGCATGTGGATGAACAAGTAAACACAAAAGCCACTTACAGTTTACTAAACAAACTTGGTGTGAGGAAGAGGGGGTGAAGGTGCTAGTGGAATTAGAGATATGCATGTAGACTCTTGACTTTCTCTCTCCCTCACACATACACCAAAAAATGCACAACTGCCTGCGAACCTGCACCTTTTAGGTGTTTCATTGCTTACACTAGTCTCAGAAATGGAGGGGTGCAAATTAAGCAAAACTACTTATCTGACTGATGTTAGCTGCAGCAACATAATACCTATTCTGTCTATTGGGTCCAATCATAAGAGAAAGAAAGAGTACTGAAATGGTGCAATAGGTGGTCCATCACAACTAACCAAATGGACTATAACATAAATGCATGCAAAGCTGGATTGGACTTTTGTTGATATATACATCACACAAGGATGCCCAACCACCTACTTCAGAGGAAAGGAAAACTTCTGCATGTTTATAAGAGGAGACCAACCCTAATTTACAAAATGATCACATAATAAATACAGAAAAGATAAGCAAAATGTGCATACTTTCCCCAATCTGGTGGAGGATTCCATGCTGACAAAACCATATCAGATTTGGCATTGGGCAAACAGTTTCTCACAACACAATACTTTGTAGTAAACAGAGCAACACCAACATCCTTGTAATCCCGGTCAAAATCAAAAATCTGGAAATAACGAAAGAAAAACATACAATTAAACTGTGTGCGTTATATCCTTGAAATAAATATGAGCCAGTAAGAGTTTATTGGAGACATCTTATGGCCCAGAAGATTGTCGTAATGAGGAAATATTATTATGAAAGATATTTAATGGAATAATTAAAGGTGTAGCGCCTGTCCAAAGAGTTTGCTAATACCAAGGCACTTCAGACCACATTTTCTAGTCTCAAAAGAGGCCATTGTTTATCCTCAGAACTGGACTAAGATACCAAAAAAAAAGTCAAGAGCTTTTGGGGCAGAAAATGAGGAAACATATATTTAGTCACCTCTAATCCACATGTTTAGTGATGAGAATTAAAATTCTGATTCATACTAAAGCATTTATTAAATAAGAGAAATGAAAATAAAAATGAAATGACATAAGAAAAGAAGAATGCCTCTACCAGCATCTTTAGACACCTACCATATCATTTATCTCAGCCTCAGCAAAAGATTTACCATCAACGAGCATGCTCCAAACAACTTTATTTATCTGCATAGATATGCGCATTGCATAGGATGGACTTTTGTTTTTCTCCTTCTCCGTTAGTCTTAGTTGCGCAGCGTCCTGCAGAGCCGTCCTTAACGATGTAGATGCCACTTTCCTAGCATTTTTTGCATTCACAAGCTCCCTTTTCAGTCCTTGTACCTGCAGTAACCAAGCTTGTACAGTCATGTAATGAAGGATTGACATGCCATAATGGCAGAACATTGGAAGAGAAAAAGCATCAATATGTCAACATTATTAAAGAATGCGCCAAAATATTTAGTGAGCATAACATAAGATCCGAAAAAAAGTCATTTTGGAATAAAGTGTTAAGGCACTGTGAACTCTGAGCCGAAGCATACACCACACTAAACTTTAGGGCCCTTCTACAATTTAAATGAAGGCAATCATTTATATATTATATGTCAATACCAATTCTGCTTCTTACCAGAGAGGGTTTTCCACCAGAGATCATCCACAAGTCACCTTCCTTTCTTGAATTTGTGTCTCCAGAATTATCAGAATGGAGAGACAACACCCTGATGTCATTAAGAACCAAGTTCTGCTCCCTGTCTTTTTGTTCAAGTTTTATCTTAGCATTTTCCACCTCTTTAACGCCATCTGGCACTACCTCATCTGCCTCCTCTCCAAGATCTTCATCATCTTCAGTAGGATATGAAAGGCTACTTTTCTTGGGCCTGAATCATATATCAACCAACATAAATGAAAGAAAACAAAAGTCTGGCATAACACCAATTCTAAGAAGCACGGACATGGACATGGGGACACACCAACTTCTAAAATTTGGTGGACACAGACACGGCATATATTATAAAATTTAGAATTAAGAAAAAAAATTCAGAATTCATAATATGATATATATTGATTGATGTGTTTCAAGACTTCCAACTTATGAAGATTTTCTTGAAAGGAGTCGCAAATTAGTATGAATATAACAAAAGTTATTTTTAATTCCAACACGTACGAACACGTGTCTACCGCATGTCAGGTGGGTGTCCGACATGCGGACACGGCTCCATTTTGCCATGTCCGTGCTACATAGCACCAATTTAATTCTGATTAATAACTTTAGAGAGACATAAGACCAAGGGGTAATTGCATTATAAACAACTGTTGATGGGAGCAGGAATCAGATTAGGTGTTATTTTCCTCCACAGGCAGTTTTACTCAATTTCTTGTCAGTTTTCGTTGTTAGAAATTAAACTATAATAGCTTTATTTTAAGTCCCTGCTAGATTAGTAGTTAACATCTATAAGGCTCTAAAAGATTCTTCCTATCAACTAGATCCTACTGAGACAAGGACTCTAACCTTTTAGAGCCTTATAGATGTTATCTAACATTTCAGTTTGTGAAGGAGAGAAGGCACATGTTTTCAGTTTCTTAGCAGGCAAATGTGATTCTTTCTTTCTAAAAGTAACTTTTAGAATTGAGTGTGACTCCTGAGATCCATTTAACTGATTTCTAGGAATCTATTAGTGTGATGTTAACAGCTTTCATTAGTCCAAATTCTAGGTGTATGATTCCTAGTTCTTGTTGTGAACTTTGGGAATGATTACTTGACCTATTGCTTCTCTTAAGTAAATTTTAGAATCGAGTGTTACCTCTAAGATTCTTATAACTGATTTCTAGGAATCTATTAGTGTAATGTCAACAGCTTCTAAATTCTAGGTGTATGATTCCTAGTTCTTGTTGTGAACTTGGGGAATGATTCCTTGACCTATTGCTTCTCTTAGGTCCTTGACAATAAATTCAATAACTCAAACTGCACAATATTTGTTTCTATCAAAAGAGTATGCAGATAATCTGAGGCTCTCCAACATCAACTGCATGTGCAACATTCTGTTCATATTATATCTTAACTGGCACAGTTTGATAAACAAAAACAACATATGAGGATGGTAGCACTTTGAAACAGTAGCTAAGCAGTCCATGGCCTAAATTAGAACACTTCTGCTGTCATTCTCCTCCCACAAAGAGAGGGAATGATATAAAGTTTCCTGAAGTGAATCTATTGCTAAAGTTCCCATTGCAATGCTACAAAAGGATCCTAAGCCTGAAGCACAAAACACAATGAAATCTTAATTTTTTAATACAAAAATGTAGATGGAAAAATTTCATCTATATCAACCAAAAATGTGAGGGCAAGGGTTAAAAAGAGAAAAAGACAACAAAAAGGATAAACATCTCACTTAGGTAGCCGAGCAAAGAGAAGATTTGTCAACACATCCAGCATGACCTGAAACTGGCGAGATGTCATTGTTGCTGTTATATTATGAGAATTGAAAGCAAGCTCTTTTAAGGGCTTCACCTGCAGCCAAATGCAGAAGTGGTTTGAACAAAGCAACAGGTCAACATAAGCATAAACATAATGTACTGAACAAAAAGTGTCAGTTCGCCTATGCAATCCATATTATTAATCAAACAAAACAAATGTGCTTCTCGTTTTACCTTCAAGTCCGGAGTCCCACCTTTGTGTCGTGTGTAGCGGAAGTACATATCACAAGGCATAAAAACTCTTTCAAGCAAAGCACCAGTACGCTTTACTTTTGGAGAGCTACGAATTTTTTGAAGCCATTGCAACCCAGCTCCTGGATCAACATCAGTTGGAGCCACATGAGCCTGTACGTGCTCCAACATAACAGAGAACTCCATGCGTTTCCATGTCATTTCAGGCACAGACTCAGGAAGCTGTACATTTCCATTTGCTAGTGCTTGTTCAATCATCTCAGGTCCAACATGAAGGATTGAATGAAATGATCGAGCTAAAACACGACCACTAACCGCAGCAAGCAAGAATCGACCCTGGTGAGCAGTGCAAAAAAGTGATATCCCAAAGCATGAGTTGCATTCAAGTAAATAGACTGAAAAGTTCAGATATGTTAGGCACACTGAAATTGAGGATTTAAGGAGTATCTTTCTGATGACGATAACATTGTGAGAAAAGCTTCATAATCATGCACTTGAAAAGGAAAATTTGTAAACTTGAGAAGAAACCACAGTGTGAAGGCAAAGCAGAGCTCCCAGTAGAAAAATAAAAATGGACAAAAAACTGATGTTATCGACATGATTTACAATAAAACTATAAGCACAAATTCTTTGAGAAAAATGGAAACTAACATATGCCCAATCCCGATCCAGTATGTTCACTTATTGAGAGGTTTCAAAATATGGTTTAAATACCTATGGCATTAAGCAGCGAATGGAACATTCTATAACTAAGAAAGTATAACTGGAAAAGAAAAGAAAGATCCCACTAGATCAGGGACTACAAAGATGGTCATATAAAAGAAAAATCCCGCTAGATCAGGGACTACAAAGATGGACATAAAAAAATCAAAAAGGAGAAAGAAAAAATAAATAAATTGATTGTTGACACCTAGTAATCTTAAAATATGAACGATATTAAAATTTAAATGCTGATTTATAGCTTACATTGGCTTCTTCAGAATGAAGATTAAATTGTGGCTCAATAACATTGACCATGAAATGACGAGTCCCTTCCTCCTCAGAATCATCTGCGATTCCATTTGCCGCTGTTCCAAAAAGTGAAAATAAAGCTGCTTAACTAATAAATACAGTAAAAGACAAGGTTACGCAGTTTAGAACAAAAATTAAAGCGCCATAAACAGATAATTCACATATAGATGCCATTAATCTAGAATACAATTGTACTCAAAACATACCAAGCGCAGCAAATGAAAATTTCTCATTTTTCAGTGAATGTGATGGAGATGTAAGAGACTCTAAAGGCTCTGCTTGTTGAGAAGGGGGATTTCTGTTCTGACTGGTAGAGGGGCCCTTAGAATTATCTTCTTCATTCATTTTATCTTCAACACGTAACTGGTTCTCCTCAAGCAAGTTCCTCTGTGCATATTGTCGAGAAGGAGAAGGTTTTGGAGGTTCGAATGCTTTAGATAGCCCACCAACAAAAGACCAAACAGCATCCCTGTTCTCAATATTCCATAAAAGCTTGAGGCCATAAACAAAAATCCGTTGACAATTGTCAGCTATTACCACATTGTATCCATCATCATCACTTGGGTCTGACCGTGTGTGGTCATCACTCTCACTACCATTCTCAAATTCCGACCGCACATATGTCATTTCAAGATTTTTCCTCCCAGCTTCTTGCCATGCCAATAAACTTGCAGGGTCAGCCTTTGGAGCCTGCCTTCGTATTGTAAAATAATCACATGATAGAAAAAATCCATCATCACGATGCTTCTCCGTACAACCACCAAGATTATTGCGTTTTTCACTAGGAATTCTATCCACAGTCGAAGATTGAGAATTCTTCTTCCTCAATTGAATCATTTTTGCAATACTGGTTGGATCTTCTTTGTTTAAGATAACCTTAGGCACATGAAGATCAACACCCTGATAAACAAGATCAAGAGGTTCACGCTTGCAGTCAAAAGTGTATTTCTGCTTACCCCGACTGAAGCAAAGTTCATATTTCAGCTTTGACATATTAAAAGTTAGTCCTTTTGCAGGATCATCATCATGAAGTGGCATATGTTTTATATAAGTAGGTGAAGAATCTATGCGAAGAAAAAACTCCGTCATCACCTTGTCCATAGATAGGTTGCCTGATCTAGGAATTCTAGGGACTCCAAAACGAGGCCACCGAGAAAACGTACGCAACTTGTGTGGAGGGAGATAATTCATGTTCCAGAACTTAATTACCCATGCCATATCATGAGCACCAACACTCAATGTTGGCAAACTAATTGCACTACTTTCTGGCTTGCAAGACGGATCATATCCAGTTACATCTGTGACCTTGTTGCCTTCCATGGAACCAGGGGCTTGATTTTCACATGAAGGAATAGATGGTCTAAGGCTGAAGTTCCAGCGAAGGGACAACGATGTAGATCTAAAGGGATCAAAAACTTTCTCACGAGGCTTCCCTTCAATGGGAAGTGCAAACAAGTAATGATTTAATGGAGTGCCAGAATCACAACCCCAATCCATTGTAACTTCAAGAGTAAACATTGGGGCGTCAAGGAAAGCAGGAGATACATCAGGAGGAATCTTAATGCCACAACTGTTTGCCAAACTCTCCAAACTGCTGAAAAAGATCTTAAAATCCTTTACAGACAGATACACACGACCATCGGACTGCTGGATTTCCAAAGAACCAGATGTGGCTTCTAGCTTGTCAAGCTTCTCATAAGGATCAGTGGTTGCGAGAACATGCCATTTTGTTTCAGAAAAGGACAAGGTCACACTTCCATGAATGTAATTTCTCATATCATCCCACCATGGCAAGCTACGCTCCTTCTTTGGAGGTTGGACTAGTGGACCGGGATTCCGAACACTTAGATTAGCCCTACGTAGAGCCACAGTAAAAGCATAGCTCACATCAGCAAACACTGGTTCATATCCCACTCCGAAAGATACTTCTGCTTTCTGAAAATAGAGAGGTAAATGGAGGTATGATTTCATTGGAGGAGTTGTCCCACTAGCTGAACGAAGCAGGCGCACCTTTCTCCATTTCCCAACAAAGACATCTTGATATATTTGGGGCTGAAAAGCTGTTGCCTAAAAGAAGGAACAAAGAGAGAAGGTGAAGTCAAGAGAGTGTATATAGCAAATATAAGGCCTAGATATTCAGCATAGGAACAAAAGCAAAGAAAAGCTGACATGAATTTAGCCATTTAGGTCACTAACAAGAGGGATGTTTTCCTGAATCATAACAGTAAGCTGGCAATACAAACTGCCATCTGATACACCATAACATAACTCAAGTCTCTATCGACCTCCAATAAAATTTAAAACTCCAGCAAGAAAAATATCCATCTTCACTACTGCTAACCGAGAGATTTGGTTTGACATACTATTTCTAAGTCAGCCATCAAAGAATGTTTCATGTTCAAGTTCCTGCCAGTATTTATGAAAAACTCCTCACCATTGATTAGTTAACTATCATTAACTCCAGCTCTGTTTTGAGTTTTTATGCGGAATAAAATGGCTAGAGAATGCACAAATGAGCGAAGATTGAAAAGAAAATTTGAAACTTCAAAAAACAGGGAAAGAGCAGAAAAATTAGTGGAAAGACATTTGAAGCTTACCTGTTGTGCCAGCACAACAAGACCTTCACATTTTCCAGAAGTCGCAGCTAAAAGTGGAAAGGTATAATCTCTTAACTGAGCCACCAAGGAGCCCGCACGCAAGAAAATATTACTACCATATAGTCGAGAAAATGGTATGTTATATTCAAGAGCAACAGGATCAAGCTTCTTGATAACCTCTATCATCCCTGTCTCACCACCATCAATCCTTGTCAAAGTTAAATCTAAGTCTGTTGCAGATATGGAAAGAACAGAAGTTCTTGCAGTGCTAGGTCTGAAACCAGCTTGGAACCCTACCCTATATGCACCTGAGCCTTCCGCTGGCACTAACTTCTGGCAGGCTTGGTAATAGGATCTAAATGACTGCTTATAAATCTCTTCTTCTATTTTCTGAATAGCTACGGGATCTTGCAAATCAATCTCGACACCGTTGTGGGTTATCTTTCTTTCACAACTATAATCATTTGATTCAGCAGGTTTGGGACAAATGTTTCCCTTGGAAATAAGTTCATCAAGGAATTTCATCCTCACAGCCAACTCACATGCCTCAGTCTTCATCAACTTATAGTGTTCATCAAGCCAACCTTGTATAGGTTCTTCTTCAATATCAGCACGGAGCTTTCTTATACATAGCTTTACACATCCAAACTTTGTTGAACTTGGCTTTTTAGGTTTTGTACTTTCCTTCTTTATCGGAAATATAAACTTAGTTCTAGCAGCAACTATAAGCTTCAAAGCCCGTAACATATCCTCAACAGAATCATCAATGGCACGCAACTCCAGCCTATAAGGTAAGATAATATGAACATCAAGCCCTTGAATAACCCAATCCCATGTAACAACACCAGGTCCTTTCAGGTCAGATGTACTATTAGAAGCACTAGGAATACGTGAAACTTGCATTCTGCTGCTCTTTAAGACTCTTGACCCATTGAAACTGAGAAAAAGGTCTTCAAGAAGTACTCCTATGCGGGCATTCTCAGAGAAAATTGACTGGACCTGCACCATCACATCAACACCATCTCCAGCCTCAGCTGATACAGTTAGCAATTCCACATCAACAGCAAAAATGGATTCCTTTTTCTTATGCTTGTCAAGATGTCCAGATTCCTGAGGAACTTCCTTTTTCTCTTCTTTATCTCTCATGCTAGAAGCAGATTCACCATATTCATCCCCACAACACTGAAGCTTCTGGTTATATATCAACAGTTTCAATTGCAGAACAAGTTCAAACAATGAAAGATGTAAATCAGGCTCCCACCTGACTGTAATAGCAGTGGCACTAAAAAGAGAACACACAGAAATCCCTTTGAGACCACCAGTACGGCGAACAAATTTTGCATTCTGCACATCAAGCAATGTGATTTTAGTATCAGGCCTAGGTTCCTCTACATGCTCCTGATAAATAGATCTTGCTCTTTCAAGTTCTAACTCTGTAGATTGTTTGTCCTTGTTCACAGATACCATAAAATGAAAAATTTCCAGGGAAATGGAATACTTCAACTTCTTAAACTCATCAGACACTGTGGACATTATACTTGCACGACGTGGTGTTCCATCGTCTGAGGAAGTAATTACAACCCGACCACCTTGTGATCCATAATTGACACGCTTGGGATCATCAACATCTGTATTTTCCAAGCCGGTTTCTCCATTAAAATTTATAGAACAATGCTCCAGATTAAATTTCAAGAGCTTAGTTCCTTTCCCTGATGTTTTAGACATCCTTATATTTTGGCTCTGTGTTGTTCTTTTACCATGAGCTAAACCTTTCAAGAGTGTTTGAACGGAAATGGCAGTTGCAACTAGGGATTCTACTCGCTTCATATTAAAATAAACACCCATACCAGTTACATCAACAGACAGAAACAATTTGCTACCAGTTCCTCCTTCTTCAGATGGCTCAGTGTCCTTTTTCCCCCAGTCCAAAACAACCTTCCCAATATGCAATAATGCACCTGAATTTGAATCCACCCCGAAAGGACTTCCTTTCAAGCATTCTTGGTACTCATCTGCCAAGTGAAAGTTTAATTCACCAAGTTCCGCGTGTACTGCAGTTCCCTTGGTTGATATGTTATTCGCAAATACATGGGAAGATTGTGAACAAACCTACACCAAAAGAAATCAGAAGTTAGTTGTGTTCATTAGCCATGCATTTGAATCCCTTATTAATCCAAGGTGTCAGTATTCATGATGATTCATCATAACAGGTTTAATGAGATAATCACTAAACACGTATGCAAAAGATAGCATCTAAAGAAGAAATGATGGTCACATAGATTCAATTAAAAAGGTAACTGGAAACAAGTACATACAAGATTTTGGTACTCGGTTACATTTAGTTCTAAGTTGTAGCAAAGGTAGGGCTAGATATCCTAAGCTTAAAAAGAAAAGTTTCAACTTTCCACTATTTCCGCATTTCAAAAAGGAGTGATCTATTAATTTCATATCAGTATGAAAGGGATGCATAACTCCGTTTTGCTAACTATCAGAAACCAGACAATTTTGGGATAAAAAATAAAGCTCAAATCAAAATTATGTAGTAGCTTTTTGTTGCACAGTTGCCTGCATATTGGAGGTTCAACCACTGGAATCCAATGACAGGGTCTGTTTCTTGAAAATGCAACGGGTTGGTAAGTTAGACTTACCAGTCATAAGGTCCAGAGAGTTTTATAGCTCTCTTTTTGGTCATTACTGGAATTTGCAGGTCCTAAAGGATGGAAGAAACTGAGATAGCCCATTGGCACAATTGGTTGGGTTAAAGGAAGAAAAGAACAAATCAGAATAGTGACTCAGCCTAATGTACAAGCACCCTGAAATGGTCCATCTTTCTAGCTATTCTTCACTTTATCTCTTTTTTTTCTCGGGAAGGATGAGAGTGGACCAAAAGGGCTCTGTTGGTATTTACTAAACGTTTGATTGGTCCCTAGAAAAACAAAATTAAATATCTTCCATCAACATAAAAAATAAAGAATAGGAAAAAACTTATAGGATTTGCCACAAGGTTCTTCCAGGAAAAATTTTCAAATTTCTCATTCCAGTTATTTGTGCAACAGATGTTTCCCAGTTTCAAGAAAAAGAAAAGAAGAGATTAACCAACTGCAGTTGGTATAGACCAAATTTCCAGATCACTACATAAAGGCTTGATCAAAATGTGGCATATTGCCATGCTGATTTCCCAGGTTATTTTACTTTTAATTTTTGGAACAAGGCTATGAATGGAGAAATGCCAACTTTTTCTACCTTCAAGGGTAATTTACCATTTACCAATGATCAAAATGGTAAACGACAAAAGACTATAGTCATTATCATTAACAAACATGATATCAATAAAAATACAATTCTCTGTAATAGGTCTTTCAGAGGATAAATAATATCCAATAGCTGACTAACAGGCAAACAGTAGAATCAGAAGGGCCCAATAATTGAACTAAATTTGGTATGACCAAAAAATGATAAGCATGTCACTTACATGATATAAAGGCAGCCCGTTGATAGTATAAAGCACAATGGTCATTTCAGGAGCTGAGACAGTACATGTCCACATGATGGCTTTAAAGTCACTTGATTGTGGTTTTAAAGGAGCAGCTGGTTCTTTCTGGAGTACCATCTTTTTCTTTTTCAAGTAGTGGAGGCGCAACCATGGTTTTAATCTGCTCATTATAATGTTGCATTGTGTACCTCCCAGTTTAACATCAATTTCAGCTCTCACTGGCGATATTGGCTGAATATTAAGATCATTGGAAAACATGGAAACAAATACAGACAAATGAATAAAAGTTTGAAAACACAATATGGCTGATGAACGTAGAGATGAAAAAGAAAGAAATAGAGAGAAGTCAATTGCTTTAAAGCAAGAAGTAACAGGACAGCATCTTCAAGGGAAAAAAATATTTTTGGTATCTACATATTTCAGACAAAAATCCTCTTTTATATATATATATAAAGAAAAGTTAACAGCCCATGCTTGAAAACATTATCAGCATGGAATTTCATGCTGATAATATAATTGAAGAATGTCAAGTGAACAATAGAATGGAATAGAAGAAAGCTTACCTGTACTGGAATATAGACAAAGGAGACAACATCAAGTTTCAAAATCTCCAAAACTGAAGTGCCTGCTTCTCTAAGAAGCTGCAATATAAGGTAGAGAAAATGTCATCAAGTTCCCAGGTTACTGACGAAGGTGAAGTAACAACATTAGAAAAGCTTCAACAAAAGTCATTATTCTCATACGTGTATCTCACTGAAATCAATCTGAACATCGAGGCGTGTACTGTCCCCTATATCTTCAGTAGACCGTGATTTGATGCTCTTCAATTGAACACCCATGATGTTATTCTCCACAACAAGGTTATGCTCTCTATGCACAAACCTCACATCCAATTTCGGTAAAGAGAAGGAAACCTATCAGGTAAAAACAATCATTATTTAGCAATTGATAATTTCTTTCTAGGCAAGCTGCATTAAAGTCCAAAATGTATTAAAGCTACCCTATGTAGCTCAAATATAGAGGAAATGTAAATCATCACATTCAGTCAAAAGTGAAGTATGAATTTCGACCCACTGAAATTATAACTAAAACCCACTCACCTTGGCAGGAAACACAGAAGCAAACTTTGTTATTGCTTCAAGTGACGATTTTTTCTTCGGTGGATTTTCACTAACTGCAGAATCAACAATTGGCCCTCTGTCTGTGTGAGAAACAGCATCTGATGTCTTCTTTTTTGAAAGCATCTCCTCGTTCAGATTCACAATAACCTCTCCAAAATTAACGTCCACATTCTGGATCATCACACCTACTTCTCTACATCCCAAAAAAACAGGCATCTTTGAGTGATAAAACAGGCCTTCTTGAGGTTAAATTAAAAGAACTCATACATTGCAAGCCAGTTAAAAGAACAGAAGGAGAGTGACAATTCTTGAGGGGAAATCAGGAGCTATGCAAGGGAAAGTCCAAACATCTGATATCAATGCTTCCATCAAACCAGCTAGCACAGAGCAGCAATGACAGGTTTTGCAATATACAGAAACCAAAGGAAATGAACAAGTCAAGAGAGAAATACCTGTGATGACCAAATTCACATGAAAGAGAAAACTCTTCACAGCTAAAAGCAGCACCAGACCTTTCAATTGCACCAGATGCTGCCTCATGGACAGCAGGATAAGCATCATTGTTGAAGTTGGATAGCTGGTCACTACTAGTATGCGGTTCACCCATGTATATAGAAAAGGGTAATATGCACAGTTTTACCAACAAATTTTGCTCAGTTCCGCCCTCCATATTGAGTTTCAGTTCTTTAACCTCAACCATAGCTTTAGGCGTCTGTAACATTTCCAGAGATCAGAACAATGACCAGCTAAATATAATGGTGCGAGATACATATTAAACAGAATGCAGAACAAGATAATTAATACGTAATGCTATCAACTTAGAAAGCAACATACTTTCAAAATTTTCAGTATTGCATCACCAACCAACTGCTTTAACAACATATCATAAGCACACCGTACAAATGGACATGATAAAATCAGTTAGGTGGTTTTGATGTTCGATCTGACAAGGTTGTTTTGCAGGCCACAAAATGCAGGTTTGTTTTTTACTGTTTCTTGAATCCAAATTGATAATTTTACAAATTCGGCCATTTTTAAATTGATAAACAGAAAAAGAAAATGTTGCATCAAGTTGCAAATTGTGCTGACCCTGCACGTGGTCAACAAAATGGTCATACAAGCCACTTATTCTAACAAGTCAACCAGAATTGCAACATTTAACTTCTGAAGTATGGTCAACTAGCTATAATGAACAGTTTCAACAACGGAATCACCATAGATTAGCCTACATCTCAGAGGAGTTTTAGTCTATCCTTTAGTGGATTTCTAAGTTAAATCCCAGTCAAAGCATAAGCACACTGTATAGACTCTTTTGCCTCGAAGAAAGTAAATCCAGGAATGCAAATATTTAAGGAGGATTTTGAAATGCAAGTATTAACTTCCGTCCACTCTCAGTCAAACCGACTAACCCAAAAAGAAATTGGCAAATTTGCTTTCATAACACAATGACTTTCATGAGTCTTTCAGGTACTCTATGATGTTAGAGATTGAATTATTGAAAAAATAATCAATTGAAGATACCTCAATGTCACCATTAATATTGTAATCCATGGGAGACATATAATGAACATGTCTTGCTAATTTGATTCCTTAGAATAGTAACTTAGTTAAACATTACTTACCTTCAAAACCAAATCTGTGATTGACACTGACACATATCGTGCTATCTTAGCTGCAAACATAAACTTTCCCCCACCTGAAGAGCGAGACCTGGTTCTCCGTGTTTTTGATTCACGTGTGCCTTTGTTGGAGGACCTCATTACGATTTCCAATTCACATATTAACACATGCAGCTTTGGATCTCTAGAAATGGTAACAACTCCAAGTCCAGCTAAGGCTTGGCGCAAACTGACTCTGAGTTCGCCAATAGATATGGATTCAATAGCACCCTGTAAATTATAGTAGTCAAAAGAACATAAGCTTCAGAGACCTATAACTCTACTCCTAAATAAATTTGGGGTGTAAGTGACCTTTATTACCTGATGGAAAACACCATATCTAGAAGATGGAGGTAAAGAAGGTGAAGAGGGACAGGAAAAAAAACATCAATTTTTCAAGAAGGGAAATTGAAAAGAAAAATTTGCCAAAGCTGCAGCTTTAACTCTTGTCCTCTACTGAAATTCATGAAAGCTTACTAAATGGACCAAAAGATTCATAAGTGATATAAGGCAAGTGCTTCAGAAAAGAAAAGGATCAGATCAGGGATAATAGTCCCCAAGGGTGCACATCAATTCCACAGTAGTTTAAGAAACCACAAAAGTAAAGTTGAAACCATAAACTAATGGCAAAATAGAAAGAAATCTTACAACTCCAAGCAAAAATAGGCATGTTTGATCTATAACCATAAAATCTTCACTGTACAGAAAGGGTTACAGATGGTATTGATGAGAACTATCCATCATTTACTGCCTAGGAAACCATATCATAGTTCATTTACTGCCTAGGAAACCATATCATAGTTAACTGAACCTTTATTATACCCTTAAAAGTTATTAGCTAATTGCAGGGTGCAAATAGTGGTCACTGCTGCCAACACACTTTTGAAAGCAAAATGGTACATGGAAACTCAGTTGAGAGAAAGATAAACCTTTTTGCACTTCACCATGACATCCCTAAGAGATTTCCATCCAGCAGTTCGGAATTCAATAGATGCCCCCAACTTCCGGCTTAGAAAAAATGCCAACGCTTTATAAATAACTCTGCAATAAGGCATAGATACAGTTTTAGCACCTAAAACAGTGACATCAATTGTGTTACTAAACATAAATATAGCAACTTGGGGCCAAACAAAACATTAATCTTAATATTTCATCCGTGGCTTGAGAGACCAAAGAAAGCAATTATGGAAACAAGTTCGCCTCACAATGGAGCTTTTCTAGCTTAATTTTATTTTCAGAAGATTTGATGATACACCAAGCAGAATTTTAACTAATGTAGTACCATACTTGATCATCAATCATCTATGCACACATTCTAAAAGCATACTAATCGAAACTTCTGAAACTGACGATCACTGATGTCCAAGTGTACATTCCTGAATTGGCCGCGAAACATTCACAAAACGCCAGTGATGAAACCAAATCTCGATGAAAGCAAGTAAATGCGAACGCACATCATCAAAATGACATAAGCAAAATTAAAGAAATAAGAGAAGACGAAAAAAAAGGCATCGGGGAACTTACATAAGGAACATCCAAAACGTGATGGAAATCACCAAGAACCCGAAGAGGACCTTCACGGGCGAGACCGCCATTGTCAATGCTGTTCACTTTCAAAACTCCAAAATCCGCACTCAAATTATCCGGAAAAACAGTAAATTCAAATGCAACCCATTCACTGCGTATAACTTCATGAGAAAATCTCAGAATTCGCCAAACAAAACCGAGGATCAAACCCTAAGGAATTCGGGCCACAACAAGAAGAATAATTCCATCGCAATTGAAAAATCCGTAAGCATTCATCTTTTTATTTATGAAAAGGCAATAATTTAAGACCGATTCTTCGACGCGTTGGAACCGGACTCTTGTAAAATTATAGCAGCGAAGATCCGATCCTCGAGGCGCTCGCTGACGCATGACAGAAAAGGAGACAGAGAGAGTGTGCGTGTTTATGTTTCCGTTCTCTTTCTTTCCCTTTTTTTGTTTCCATCGCTATTTTTACTTTCTTTTCTTTTTACTTATTTTGGTTTCACTGGTGGTAAGCGATGACTGGTGACTGGGATAGGCTGGAATCTTGTGTGGTGCGGGTGCAGCGAGAGAATGTGAGGATGCGGCGGTGAGCTCGCTTCGCTTTCGTTTCCCGAAGAACGTGCCCTGAGATGTCCCTGTTAAGGATTTTATTGCCTAACGTGTCCTGCGTATTGGGATTGGAGGATTTTGTCAACGCCTAAACGGAGAGGAAAGGATAGTGTCACGGATCAGCAGTTAAAACTCCGTCACGGTTGACTTTCATTGGGCCTAATTGTAAAAAGATATTATTTGGGCCCATTAAGCCCAGACATGAAACGTAACAACCTCTTAAACCCTACACACCCTTTTCTAGCAATTTTGCATAATTTAAGTTGAGAGCAGTCTCTGGTTCTTTCTCCTCGATAATTCTTCTTCTTCTTTGAGGTGAGCAACCCAAGTTAACTACATTTTGTTCCCTGCAAGCTTCAGGCTTTGCTTGGATATTGACGCTTTTCTTATGGGGATTATGGTCTCGCGAATTGAATGTAGGTCTTAGAGTTGGTAAACGTTAACTGAATGATGGGGACAGCTGATTCGGACAATGTTCGAAGCGTGATAAATAAGTAAGTGTATGTGCTTTGGTGGTTTTGCAGTTCAGTCCTGTTATTGGAGCAACATTGAATGTGGGTAACTGACTAGATATTGCCTTGTCATCAACTTCAGAAAGTTTGGCTATGAGGTTTTGAAGGGTTAGCTTTAATGGGTTTAACTAGTTTTCTTGCTCTCTGTTTGTGTTTGATTAGGGAAGCTCCCCAGTTAGTTGGAGTGTTGAAAGAAATGAAAGATGGCTTGGATGCATTGAGAAGTAAAGTGGAAGATTTGACTGCAAAGGTGGGGAAGAATTGCTTCTTACAATTAGAATTAGGTGTAGAATTACCTATTACAATTTTTTAGGAAAACTTCCGTGTGATGGGTGGCCAAACAGTATTCACTCTTGGGATTTTAAATTGCTTCTTGTAGTTTCATGCTTACTAAGTAGATTTTGCATTTTGGTGCTATTTTTCTTTTTCTTCTTTACAATAGGTGAAAGCAAATAGGTTTCCCACAGCAGACGGGATAAGCTATCTTGAGGTGAAGCATTTACTGCTTCTGAACTATTGTCAGTCACTCGCATATTATTTGCTTCGCAAGGCAGAAGGCCTTTCTATTGAAGGACATCCTGTTGTTAGGAGCCTTGTAGAGATTAGGCTGTTTCTGGAGAAGGTCTGAAAGTAATCTTTGCGAGTTTCTGTTGATATTTGTTTACCTGTCAGTTGGAACTTTGGTTCACTTGTGTGCTCATCAATAGATCAGGCCAATTGACAAAAAGCTTGAGTACCAAATCCAAAAGCTCATGAAGGATGCTGGGCATGCAACCAATGAAGCGTCCCAGAAGGTAAATGATGCAGAGGCACCCCAAAAATCAGAGGATCAGTTGAAATATCGACCCAACCCTGACATGCTTGTACCCAAGTCTCAAATGATACCTGAAGTAAGTCTTGACGGTATCACAATGTCAATGGGTATTTATATCAAAATCTTGAATTTTAAGTCCATGTGTGTATGCTGTAGGGTAATGTTGGTTTGTATCGACCTCCCAAAATTGCCCCTGCAATTATGGATGAGGATAAGATCTCAAGACAGGAAAGAAATGCTTTGAGAAGAGAGAGAGAGACTTTAAGGCAAGCTAGACAGCCTTATCTTAAAGAAATGATAGACGATATGGAAGGGAGACCAGAAGAGGTAAGCAACGATATGTTTCGTTTCATATAGGCTTTTGGAGGCTTCATGCACAAGCTTCTGTTGACCATGTTGAATTCATGTTTAAATACAGGTTAGAGAAACTGTTGGAATAGAGAGCAGAGAACATCTAAGGATTCAGGCACAACTTGAGGAGCGTGCAAGACAAGAAGAGGATATCTTTACTCGTGTTCCTCTGACAAAGATGGAAAGAATGAAGGAGAAATTCTTGAAGAAATCAAGAAATGGGTAGGAGTTACTGCTTTTTATGAACTTCTGAAATTTGTTTCAATGATTGACGCTAATGCTTCTTTCAAAATGTCTCCTTTTCTTTTCTGTTTCCAGGTTGCATGGTTTGACTGATAGTTTCTATGATGAAATAAAGGCCTTACCCCTGGACAACAATAACGGTGAGCAGGCAAGCTTCAGTAACAGTAACAATTCATCACAAAAAGTAAAGAAGCACAAGGTACTCTATTCCAGATTTCAGAATTAGTAGATGATATGCTTTTTGAAATGTGTTAATAATATTAGAGCTGTTCTTTCATAAACATATCTGTCATACTTAGCTGTCCATGTCCTTATGGTCTACAAATTCTTGGAAATTTGACTGTTGTAAGCAGCTTGGGCACAAATTCAGATGTTTTAGCATTGTAATTGCTTATTACTTAAATGCTTAACTCGAGTAAAGCCCACTTATCAGATGCTTAAGATGGTCTTTCATAGTAGTTGATGTGTATGAACCGTGACTTGTGCTTTAGCAAAGTCATATAACCTTCACCGCTTGAACAGATTTTAGACGTGTACCTAGTTTTGACCTATTTTATATAAATTGCAAGAAATAGCCTTCTGTTTTTGTATGATATTAACATTTCCTATTCTTGAAATCTTTGCAGAGACGGCATTAAGGGCAATTTACAAGATCCTCTTCTTTACAAAACAAACTGATTTGAAAGTTTTGCTACATATCCACGATGAGCTGTGATAAGTATCTATGGGATCACAAAGTATGTGCAATTTACTAAACATTGTTGGCTGTAAAGGGCCAATAACATTGACCTGAAATTTTTGATGTAGCAAGAGATGAGCTGTTCCCTTTTTTGCCTTTATCTGCTCTTCCAACTCTTTTTTCTTTTGGTACAGCTCTTCCAAATTTCCTAATATTCGTTACTTTGGCTTTGCATACGCTTTCACGAAATCCTTAATTTCCTAATAATAAATGATGATAGGTAGCTTGAAAGTTAAAAACTGTCCCGATCATACAACGTTCTTATCATACAAACTACTCTACTAATATTTTGGTTCGATAATGAACGAAAGCACATATCATAACACTGAAAAAGATCAAACATTACTTCAACCGTTACTCATTTTGACAGAAGATGTTATAAGAGGTCTTTCCTTTTCCTGTGAAGAATGGCTGTATGATTTTTATGCTCGAAACAAAGTTTCTCACTTGACAACATGCCGTTTTGACGTACTTCTTGCCTAATCCCGGATGAATGTATGAATATAAATAAATAAGTGAACTATTTGTACAACCGTAGTTAGGCCTTTTTTTTTTTTAACTTCTTACCCCAAATGACATACCGATGTAGTTTACTAGTCTCGTCTTTTGACTCCACTACGAATGCAATGCTAAATGATCGGTTCATACAAAAGCCCAAAGGCAGAGCATTTATTTTCTTTCTTGTTGGTTGCATAAAAAATATAAAAACTTAAATGGACTACAGTTGATCATCCTTATTGATATCAATTAACCCTCCAATATTTTGGCATGGAGAAAACAGAATAAGTCCATTAAGTCACAGTTCATAGTCATACCAGTCACATTTACAAATATGCATCTAGTGAAGTACAAGAATGATCATGTTTGAATGCAAAGATGCTACTGCACTGTCCATGATTCATCACTCAATTGCCGAACTCCGAAATTGTTTCATCTAGTCTGGATGAGAGTACAAAATAGACGATGAGGTTTATCATCCGACGTGGGACATACCATCCTCAAATAACATAGTTGTAAAAAGGTTGATGAATGCACAACTAATATTCAATCTTCCATGAGAAACTTTAGTAAATTTTCCTGCCACCATCCACCTTGACACAGCAGACAATGAATACTAGGAACTCACTGCGATAGCAGCTTTGAATCACATGCCACTATTTTAACCCGACCAACGTTCTCCTGGGATTCTTCATTTTTAAACAGTGCATCCTGTAAAATGAAGGTCCATACATTGTCGCAGAACCTGTAGGTGTGTAGATGCCCCTGCAAGATACAAAATCTCAGATATATCAGCCTTTACCTTGCCATGCCTACTACAAGTCAACAATTCAAAACATAACCAAGCTTCTTAATACAATGCCATTAACCCTTATGACAAGGGAGATAATGTTGTCTTTCAGTCAATTTCCTTCCTTTCAGTCATCCATCACTCCATTACACAATTAAATACAAAGAAATACAACCAAACTTTTTCTCGTTACTTCATACAAAATGGCTCTGGACACCACCGTAACCTAATCACCATGCAAGCTCAATTGGACACATGTCACTACAGCAATCAAACAAGGGAAGTGATAATGTGTCCTCTCCAGCAAAAGATAAGGGAAACCACATCCCAAAAGGTAAAGACAGCATTTAAAGTGCCACTGTAATCAGTAAATTGCAAGGTATGGGATTGCAACCACTAAGAGAGTTGTGCTCCTAAGTTTTTTCCAAAATTTTCCCCAACTCTGTGACTCGCTCTTATGTCTATCTATCACCTTTCATCACAGATATCATTAACATATGGAGATGCTGAAAGCACGTATTTATATAGTCTGAAACTGATAGGATCTCTAGCACTAATCATAAAAGGATGACACCACTTAGCTTGAAGTCATCTCAATATGAGTTAAACAATCACAGGCGTTTTACTGTGACAGAAGATTCCAATAGACCTCTAACCCCACGCTCAAGAGAGTAGAAAACAAAAACACTATTAAGGCAGTGGAAACCTGTCCACAGGTTCAGAATTTGAAAGCAAAGACACTTTTGTAAAGTTTCTTTAGAATTAATTCTACAGATGTACATTCGATGGTTTAGTGAAAAGGATGTGAGATCAATAACCATAATGTGGCAGAATCAACAACAATGTGCAATCACGGTAATTGATGCACCAACAACGAGGGTTGGCAAGCATCTTATGGAAGAAAATACAACTGAAGGAGTAAATGTTGAAGGAAGAAATTAATGAAATTCTGACCATGGACACAGCAAGGGGAAGAATATCATCCAGCATGGATAACTTGAAGGATAGACAAACACAACAGTAAGCTTAATCAACCACATGAATTAGTACAAACAATATTGTTAACATCTAAATACAAGACTGAAGAAGTAGAAACAAATTTCATGAAAAATTGAGTTGCACAAATGAAAAGGGCATGCTTATACTTCATCCAGGCGCCAACATTCAATTGCCATATAGACACAAATAAGAATATATAAACACTGTCATTTTGTAAGCGTAACTGCTAACTTAAACCTTTATACTTCAGAGCACTCTTTACTAACAAAACCCAGGACCCTTATCCTTTTCACTACTAAATTACCCACGTACATACGAACTATAATAGAGATCCCAAGTTCATACTACCGCAATCGTCCAAGATAAATTTACATCGATTAACCTCCTCCTCCAAGTAATATGTGCATCGTAAAGAAAATAAAAAAACTAAAAGAACCCGAAGCCAAAGATGTAACTAACCATAAGCATTAAAGAAGACTGTCTGGCACTAATAATCAAGGAATCAAATGTAAAATCAATCAGAATACAAGCAGCTTACTAGATAATAACCAAAACAAGAAACGGATTGCACTACAGCATTACCTTAATGGAAACTTTGCTCTTCACTTGTGTTTCCAGAGCTTCAGTCATAGACTACAAAAATTACAAAAAGAAATGGAATTACACGCAACATCGAATAACGATGAAGTGGTGGTTAGTGCAAGTTTTTACCTTATCGAACTGGACAAGAACCTGGATCGCTAGTTCCGGGCTGAGAATACCAGCAGAAACCATCTCGTCGAGAGTCTCCGTCAGGCACATCCCGATAGTCGAGCGCCTGTAGAGCTCAAAAGTCGCCATTCACTTTAGATCTGCGACCAGACACAAAATCAATCACCTAAAATCACAAACTCAGAGCCAACAAAACAGGAAGTGAAACAACAAAAAAAGAAGATAAAGAAGAAGAAATCAAGTGACTGGAATCCGTGAAGATCATTACATACGGATTGATGGAAGCGTTGCATATGTAATATAAAAAATTGGGAAGGAAAATTACGAAAAAGAGGGATTGGCGACGAAGATCTTTTAGTCTGTTGAACGTTTGCTCGGCGAAGAATTTTTGGGCGGAGAGGATTTTGGGGCTTTATATACCCTAGATTTTGAGGATCGGGGTATATATAGCTACGACGGATTTGGAGGACCTGAATTGACTGTTTTACCCTTACCCCCTTTTGGAGGACCTGAATTGACTGTTTTACCCTTACCCCCTTTTGGGTTGCTTTCCATTTTCTCTCTCTCTAATTAACGGTCCAGTATATTGACCCAGAAATCATAAGCCCTGTCCAGTTCCTATTCATCAACATCGTTACTTGCTAAAAATTTAACTAAAAAGTAATGAAAAAATAGATAATATAAATTTATTAAAAGGTCACAATGAAAATCCCTTCCTGTAATAATAAAAATAAACATATATAAACAAGTTTTGCACTTTGAGGACATAATTTTGAGGAAACTTGAAATTCATTATTAAGAAAAAGACATAAAGCATATAAATTATTATATAATAAGAAAAAGAAAAAGATTAAATCTGTATTTGGTTCACTTATTTTAAAAATAGTATTATTACTTTAATCATTAAAAAGATTGTATCTTAATAAAATTATTTAGAATAATTTCTTAACTATTAACAGTCTCTCTACTAGTTACGAGTGAGGTTGTATACTACGAGACCTCCCTAAATCTTGCGCCTCAGTGAAATTTATATTGAGTGTTGTTGTTGTTGTTGTTGTTGTTGTTGTTGTTGTTGTTGTTGTTGTTGTTGTTGTTGTTGTTGTTGTTGTTGTTGACAGTGGAACTAATCTTAACGTTGTAGATTCATTTTTAATAAGAATTTATTGTGGACTTATTAATTGAAAAGTTGCCTTGTTCTTATAATGAATGCAAATAACAACTAAAGATCAAGAACCAACAATGATCAGTACTAGACCTAATTATGCACATAATTATTGAAGAAACAAATCACAAAAAACTTCAAGGAACTAAAGGAAAGGAAATATCTTTAAAAGCCAACTTGTTACAAGTAATTCAAATTCCTAAAGTAAGAAAAAGTACACAAATAAGAATAAGAATAATAGTCATTAACTTAATTTCAAATTTAAAGCGAATAATTTAACTTTAAAAAGAAAGAATGTTGCTTTATTTGTGAAAATCCAAATCAATATATATCTCAATGTAATGTAAGAAACAAGTGAGAAATGACAGTTTTGTTAAATCAAATATAGATTTAGTTAAACTAGATAACATTATGGCCAATGTGAATGATTGGGTGGTAAGGTACATTTGTACAAATAAAAATAATTTCACACCTTACACCTACACTTCATTGAAATAAGGTGAAGAAATAATTTACCTTAAAGACTCTCAAATTACATTAGTTTTTAGTAAAGGCAAAGTTTCAAAATTCGTATTTGCCAAGACATTGGCACCGATCGAAGTACTTCATGCATCAACTATTGGAACCATTCTTATTTTTATAAATTTGTTCATAAAAGTTGGAATGAGAGTGTCATTTGAATAAGATAAGATTGCTATGGAAAAAATGATGTATTAGTGAGACAAGCTGTATATTTATCTATCAAACTTGTGCCTATGTTATATTCAAATTCTGCTTTAACTTTAGAAATTGTTTTTACTTATTTTATGTTTATTTACTAAGTCAAGTGTGTCCTAGTCTTTAGGAAGTGGTTACTGCATGTTTAGTAGAACATGGTTATGTAGTTTGATTTTAGTAGCAAATATTTCTCTATTTTCTGTTGTAATGGGCCTATAAAAGGCATTGCTTTGTTGAATAAAATTGGCAGTTCATCATATTCAGCTCTTGTTAACGGTGGTATCAAAGCCAGATAACGTATTTCTTGAGAGTGAAGGTGTGAGGAGGATAAATAACTATAGCTCTCTATCTCGCAAGTGTCACCAGCCATCTACTGTAGCTTTGATGTGACGAATTAAGTTAGTGGTCCATTGCTCCTGTTTCACACAACTTCTGTCGTCAACTTCCATCTGTCCTCTTCCCTCTTATTATTTGTTGATTTAACAAATAAAGATTGTTGCCCAAATCCCAGGTTCAGAGAGAGAAAAGACTGAGTTTCACAGAGTGAAACACGTAAGGTTTGAGAGTAAACAAGACCAAAGCAGCAACTTTATTTTTTGATTTTTTTATGGCTTCAGATTCTACTTTTGTGCAGGCAGCAATTCCTCGTTTCGATGGTCACTATGACCATTAGAGCATGCTCATGGAAAATTTTCTTCGATCTAAAGAGTATTGGCAGGTTGTTGAATCTGGAATTGATGAACCAGTAAAAGATGCAGTCTTAACAGATGCTCAGAAGACAGAACTCGAAGGAAGAGGGCTGAAGGATTTGAAAGTGAAAAATTATCTTTTTCAGGCAATTGATTGCTTCATCTTGGAAACAATTCTTAGCAAAGAAACTTATAAAGATATTTAGGACTCCATGAAGAAAAAGTACCAAGGCTCTTCTAAAACAAAGTGTGCACAACTTCAAGCCTTGAGAAGCGATTTTGAGACTCTAGAAATGAAGCATAGTGAATCTGTGACCAGCTATTTCACTAGAACCATGGAGGTTAGTAACAAAATGCAATTTCATGGTGAGAAAATGGAAGATGTCACAATTGTAGAGAAAACTTTGCGTTCCTTGACACCAAAATTTGACTATGTTGTTTGCTCCATAGAAGAATCTAAAGATATTGATGCACTCTCTCTTGATGAACTCCAAAGATCTTTGCTAGTTCATGAACAAAAGATGAACCGAAGTTCAACTACAAAGGAGCAAGCTTTAAAGGCTTCTACTTCTATTCATTTCATAAATTTTAGTGGAAGGGGTAGAGGTAGAGGTAGTGGAAGAGGAAGAGGAAGGGGAGATCGGGGCAATGGCAATAGTAGTAAGCATTTCAAAGGTGAGGATAACCATACCAGAAGTAGAGGAAGAGATCAACATCCTGATAAATTAGGAATAGAGTGCTTTAGATGTCACAAACTTGGCTATTATCTTTCTGAATGCTACACGAAGCTACTTAATGACAGAGACAAGGGAGAAATAGAGTGCTTTAGTTGTCTCAAACTTTGCCATTATCGTCCTGAATGATACACGAAGCTACTCAGTGACAGAGACAAAGGAGAGAAATCAAATTTTGTAGAAAATAATGAAGTTGAAACATTATTGATGGTTGTACAAGCACAAGAACCTCATGGGTCAGATGTTTAGTGTGTGGATACAGACTGCAACAACCACATGCGTGGAAGTAAGTCTTTTTTATTTTTTTAATGAAGATTTTAATTCTACAATAAGTTTTGGTGACTGTTCCACTGTGATTGTGATGGGAAAAGGTGATATTTATATTAAATCCAAGAATGGCTTTGTGGCAACAATTTCCAATGTTCTTTATGTTCCTAACTTAAAAGGCAATTTATTAAGTGCTGGACAATTACAAGAAAAAGGCTATGTGATTGCTATCAAGAATGGTAGTTATGAGATATATGATCTTGTTAGAGGTGCCATTGCTATTGTTCCAATGAATTCGAATAGGTTGTTTGCATTGAAGATTGAAAGCATTCAATCTTGCTTAATGACTAAATTGAAAGACCCCTCTTGGTTATGGCATTTTCTCTATGGTCATCTAAGTTTTGGTGAACTAAGGACTCTCCAACAGAAAAACATGGTGGCTGGACTTCCTCAAATTGTTGCTGCTTCTAAAGTTTGTGAAGAATGTGTTGTTAGCCAACAACACCAATTCCAGTTTCCTTCAGGAAAGTCATAGAGAGCAAAGGATGTCTTGGAACTGATTCATTCAGACATTTGTGGGCCAATAAAGCCATCTCCCAATGGAGGTAAAAGGTATCTATTTACTTTCATTGATGATTATTATAGGAAAACATGAATTTTTTTTACAAGAGAAATCGGAAGCTTTTGCTCCATTTAAAACTTTTATGGCATATGTTGAGAATTAAGCATGAAAAACAATTAAAACTTTACTTACAAATCAAGTGGAAAATATTGCTCAAAAGAATTTGAAGAGTTTTGTAAAAACCATGGTATTCGAAGAGAGCTCACAGCTGTTTATACACCACAATAAAATGGTGCCTCAAAGAGGAAGAACAGAACCATTCTTAATATAGTGAGAAGCCTGCTGTCAAAGGCAAGAATTCCAAAGAGTTTTTGGCCCAAAGCAGTAAGTTAGAGTATACATGTCCTAAACAGAAGTCCTACTTTTACTTTTCAAAACATGACACCAGAAGAGGCTTGGAGTGGACGGAAACCAACTGTGGACCATTTCAGAATTTTCAGTTGCATTGCCTATACTCATGTTCCAAATGTGAAAAGGATAGAGCTTGATGATAAAGGTGAAAAATGTGTCTTTCTAGGTGTAAGTGAAGCCTCCAAAGCATACAAATTATTCAATTCATTGACAAAGAAAATTGTGACCAGTAGAGCCGTTGTTTTTTATGAAGAAAGCATATGGGATTGGAATGGGCAGCAGCCTACTCCAATTATTCTTGATAGTGACGCTGATAAAGAAGCCCAGCTAGTTGAAAATTCATCAAATGCTCCAACTGAAACTTCAAGTGCCTATGAGATTTTACCAGTAGCAACAAGTGTAGCATCTCAAACAAATCAATCTTTACATCGTCCTCAAAAAAGGCCTGCCTGGATGAAAGATTATGAGGTAACGGGAGTTGATCTTGTAACTCATTTTGCTTTATTTGCAGATTATGACCCAACAACTTTTGAGAGTGTTGTTAAAGAGTCAAAATGGAGAAAGGCAATGGATGATGAAATCGAAGCTATTTAGAGAAATGACACTTGGGAGTTGTGTGATCTTCCAAAAGGACACAAAATCATTGGCATGAAGTGGGTTTATAAAACAAAATTGCTGGAAAATGGTGAAGTTGACAAGTATAAGGCGCAACTAGTGGCAAAGGGATACAAGCAAGAATATGAAGTTGATTATACTGAAATTTTTGCTTCGGTTGCACGACATGATACAATAAAATTGGTGGTAGCTTTGACTGCATAGAAGTGATGGCCTATTTTTCAATTGGATGACAAATCTGCCTTCTTGCATGGAAACTTGGAGGAAAAGGTAACCATAGAGCAGCGCTCTAGTTATATTAAGGTTGGAAATGAACATAAAGTTTATAAATTAAAAAAAAGGCCCTTTACAGATTAAAACAAGCCCCACGAGCTTGGTATAGTCGCATTGAAGCCTATTTTTTGAAAGATGGTTTCAAAAAATGTCCACATGAATAGACACTTTTTGTTAAAGTTGTAAATGTAGGAAAAAATGCTTATTGCTTGCTTATATGTAGATGATCTTATTTTTACTGGAAATGATAGCATCATGTTTCAAGCATTCAAGAAATCAATGATGGCTGAATTTGAGATGACAGATCTTGGAATGATGCACTATTTTCTAAGCATATAAGTAATGCAATCTAATGATGGGATCTTTCTTTCACAAAAGAAGTATGCAAGAGAAATTCTAGTCAAATTTCAAATGCAAGATTGCAATGCAGTTAGCACCCCAGCTGAATATGGCTTAAAGCTACACAAAGATCTTGAAGGAAAGAAGGTGGATAACATACTTTACAAGCAAATTGTGGGCAGTCTGATGTACTTAACAGCAACAAAACTTGACACAATGTATTCTGTAAGTTTAATTAGCAGATATATGGAGAATCCAACAGAAATACATTTATTAGCTGCCAAAAGAATTCTTTGTTATTTGCAAGGAACTAGAGATTTTGGGTTGTTTTACAAGAAGGGTGAAGAGTCAGATTTGATTGGGTTTGCTGATAGTGATTACGTAAGAGATCAAGATGATAGGAGGAGCACATCTGATTATGTCTTTATGATGAGAACATGAGCTGTTTCATGGTCCTCAAAGAAGTAACATATTGTCATTTTATCAACTACAGAGGTTGAATTTGTCACTGCAACAGCTTGTGCTTGTCAAGCTATTTGGCTGAGAAAAATTCTTGAAGATTTGCATTTTAAGCAAGAAGGAGCTACCATAGTTTTTTGTGACAATAATTCAGCTATCAAACTATCCAAGAATCTTGTTCTATATGGAAGAAGCAAACATATTGATGTGAAGTACTACGTCTTAATAGATTTGTGTAATGAAAGGAAAATTAGTCTAAAATATTGTCCAAGTGAAAGGTAGTTAGCTGACATATTTACAAAACCTCTCAGGTTTTATCCCTTCCAAAATTTGAGAAGTTTGTTGGGTATTTGTAGCATGGAGAGCTTAAACTTAAAGAAGGAACCGAACATGTAAACTGGAACCAAAAATTCAGTTTAAGGGAGGGATTGTTAGAAATTGTTTTTACTTATTTTATGTTTATTTACTAAGTCAAGTCTATCATAATATTTAGGAAGTGGTTACTGCACGTTCAGCAGAACATGGTCAGGTAGTTTGAATTTAGTAGCAAATATTTCTCTATTTTCTGTTATAATGGGCCTATAAAGGGCATTGCTTTATTGAATAAAATTGGCAGTCCATCATATTCATCTCCTGCTAATATTAACGTTATAAATCTAACATAAAAGAAATAGACTTTTCTCGTAGTTTAAGAAATTTTAGAAAAAAATTCATAATTTTGAAATTTCTAAAAAACACTCTTTGTATTTTTAATTTTTTAATAAAAATTTAATTGCTTAAACTTCAGTTTAAAAGTAATGATATATATATATGAAATGAAAATCAGATATAAATTAACCAAAAGTTATAACATAATAATATTTAATTAATTTACGTATGATATTTATATCGCGTATTTTTTTAAATTACAAATTATAAAAAAGTTTTCAAGAATTTTAAAGATTAAAGAATTTTTAAAATAACAAAGAAGTTCTACATCTTTTACTCATAGTTTATAAATTATTAAAGAATTTCTTGTGTTATTTTGACTTTTGAGCAGATGAGTGCTTTTTCTTTTGGATTAAATAACCTTATATTTTTCTTTTAATAACAATGATTTTTCACGCCTCAAACTCCGTTTCCTGTTCACAATTTTACCAACAGTTAAAACGTATATGACAAAAGATCAAACCACGTAAGATAGACAGGACCAGCGACGTGTAAACATTAACGGGCTTTCTCCCAAAACTCTACATCCCTCTAGTATCTGACTTTTCACTCTTATCATCCCTTTAGGGGAAGGAACTTCGACCGAAAGAAGAGTAACTGGTGATGTTGTCGCCTGCAACCAAATATAAAAGAAAACACTCCCGTTAAAACAAATTAATGTAGTAGCGGTAAGCGGATATCGTT
>JAOSBP010000002.1:4303369-4314210 GCA_027563825.1 Erythroxylum mucronatum | reverse complement strand
CCTGCAATGTAATCTATATATGTAACAGATTTGATGAATGAAAAATATATGTCAGAATGATTCATTACTTTCCTAGTGTGTTGTCGTTTCAAAGACGCTGGAGAACTTATTAGAACAATCTATCTTCAGACAGTTTCTGAACTGAAAAACCATTCATTAATACCTTATTCACTTCACAATTTCCAATGTATAGACTCCAGAAATTGTTTGTATTTATTATTTTAGGGGATGCTTGATGTTTAACAGGTTCAATCTTGAAAGGAGAACGAAAATTCTTCAGATTGGTTGCTTCTTTATCTGCACTTGTTTAATTATTTATTGGCTTTGGTCATTATTGGCTTTCCAACATCTTAATTAGTACTGTTATTTAGTCTGTATAACAATCACGTGTCTTTGCCTTACAGTTAGTGCCTTCTCCTTTCATTTTCTCTTTTCTATCTGATATAACAAAACAAAATGATTGAATTTAGTCCTAAACAAACTGATATAAATAATGGAAAGATTGAGTTCATTAGAAACATACGAGTTTAATTTTGTCAGGGACTTATTAGGTGAATTCCAATTGGAGCTGTTGAATTCAGAATATCTTGTCAGGAGTTGGAGGACCTTCTAAGCGAATATAATCATACATGATTCCCTGAACAGGGCTATCAGTAATTGCTTGTGTGAGATATATGCTGTTATTCCCTTCCACGAACATGGTGCCCGGTATCTCTACGTTGTAAAGCCTGTAAAGTCCATGAATTCCATGCCTTACTATTGTATTGTCGTGCCCAATTTCTCCAGTTGAAAAGAGGGGAGGATCCGATTTTGCATCATTTATCCTCACCTTAGTAAACAACATATCACTCAAAAGTGTCAGGTTTTTAGAGGTAAAAAAAAGATGCAGATCGCAGACTAATGAAACTAATATCTATAACTTGTCAAGTTATATTTCATACTTGCAGCTCTGCAATATTAGCTGTTGCCAATGCCAGTCGAAGCTTATAGTTTCCAGTTTGATCTGGTCTCTCAAGTTCGAATTTGATTTGCCAAGTAGTTGCTGTGTAAGTGTCATCATCATCCTTCTTCCTACAGGGCAATTAACTTTAAACTCGTTTGATTCCAATTTCAAATGGAAGTTCATAACTTTTACATTCTCGAATACGAAAAGAATCGAACCTGTTGACTTGAGCATAAAACCAGTCCTTCTTGTAGTCACTAACTCCGACTGTATATACTAGGTCTCCTTCAGGGTATAAATCTGCATACCTCTCCCACAATCCATATTGCCTGAACCTGCAAACGGAAAATGGAAGTCAGAGATCATAGTACATTCAAAGACATAATTTGCTGCTCAAAAGTCGATAATCCCAGATGCAGAACTAACCTGTCAGGATGATTGACATATAGTTTGTTGATGTACTTGGGGTTAGGCTGAGGAACGTAAAATTCTGCAGCGGACCTGTCAGGAATCCCAATGTCCCACAAAGTTGGGCCGTCTCTTGGGGGCTCGAATAAGAGATCGCCCAAGTTGATGTCACAGCCTGCTTGGAGCATTCAGTTACATGTTAATTGTCAAAATATCAAAATAGATCAATTAGATAAGGGAAAAACATTAAGACCTGGTGCTATGACGATGATGTTGTCATTTCGGTAATCCCCAATTACACCAGGAACCCATGCATAGAGATTATAATTTCCAGTACGGACATGCCTAATGCAGAAATAACCATCTGCATCAGTTGTGGTCCAGAATTGGTATCCCTGAAAAGAAAGGTCATTAAGAACTTCCAAGTGTGTTGCAGATGAAACTAAATGTTTGAGTAGATCACCTTGCCTTCTGTTTGCCAGGACCCAGCATCCCCTGGAGGTGCTAAGCCCACGTAAGCACCACGTACGCTATAGTTTTCCTTGCTAACATACCTGCCCACGACAAGGAAATGGGAACCGTTATCAGTCATCGACTAACCATTTCATTTTCCCTGATTTATTTATTTTTTTCTTTCTTTCTTTTTTTTAACTCGTTTAACCTGATTTCAACATATTTGATTAAATTCAAATTCAAATAATTTAATTCCCTCTAATTAATAAAAAAATAATTCAAATAAATCTAAAATTAATGAGTCAAATTATACTAAATTTAATTTCGATTTATTCAAAAATTACATTTAACTCTATCAGGAATACTTAAGAACCGAGGATAATTAAGACATGTGAGTTGAGTAGAGAAAAAAGGGTTAGTAAAATTATTAATATTATGTAGCATTATTATCTTCTATAGTTTATTGATGTTGAGATTGAAATGTTCATAAAAAAAATAAAAATAGAAAGCATAGAGCATATATATCTGTGTGTGTACCTATCCCTGATCTGTAATCTGCCGCTAACTTTACCCCGTTGATCTGATCGGGGAAAATCCTCCGAATCAGCGAAGCTGTATGGCCAACTTTGGACTTCCTTGAAGGACTTTGGATTAAAAGAAAAAGAATAAAGTGTTGGCAGTCAGAGTTCTGAGTCACCAGAAGTGAATCTCAAAATGCACATGTCAAGTAACAGTACACGTGAAACAGCACAAAACTACTAACACAGAGATTCAACTTCATAAACTTAACACGAATAATTAAAAATTTAAAAGCAATGAAGTCTATGTGTGTTAGTTACATTTCATACGTGTCTAAGCTGAAAATGTTGAAAATGATATGCAGCAGAGATTGTCAACTATGCAGATTGAACCTGAATTTTAGCATCATCCCAGAGTGAAAGAGCATGAGTTTTATCCATGGCAGAATTAACATAAATAAAAACTGGTCCAAAGACTTTCTTCCAAGCCTCATTCGGACGAAATTTCAACACCAGATCCTCTCCACCGTAATGGGCACTGATGAACATCTGCTTGTGAACAGAACTCAGAGTTGATTGGAGAACGTTAACATACAAAAAGACTCGTGTATAATTTCTGAATAACAAGTGAAAAGAAGCTTGGTTAGATGAATGGATGACTTACTGCTAGAGCATAGGGACCAACATGAGAGGTTAGGTTCTGTTTCACTGGTCCACCAGACCGGAATTCACTACTGGGTGTTATTTGCCAGAACCCCACAGGTGGATCAAAGCATATCCATCCATGAACATGGAGGTCTTGGTTCTCACATGAATATTCATACTTATCATCCACCTGTATACGTATATAAAAAGCCTGTGTATCAATATCATATGCTGCTAGAGTACTTGGACAATCCTGAAGTGCTTATATGATAATTTGGGTCATTACCAATAGATTTCCTTCTGGAAGTTAACTAATTATCAGGAGCAAAAAAATTGAGGTAGACTTTAATTAGATTTGACTTAACTAAAGTTAACGGGAAAATCAACAAAGTAGTAATTATCACTATGTTTACCTCTCCTTTGAACTCGGTTTCCACCGGATCGACTAGTAGGACTGCTTCTGGAACTACTAAAGGTTGGCTTCTTTCTGGTAAGCGGTCATCTGGGAGTGGCATGAATCTTTGCCTGTTGTCTGCTATTGCCATATAATGAAACCTATGGCCATACAAATGTAGAAATAATATTCACATAAAGCATATATAGTTCAATATATATATGTTTTGATCGATATTTTCCTGTTTTTACTAATTCTATAATATATGTAATTGGTATACAGAATTAAGGAAAAATTTAAGAACACACAGAGGAACAACTCTTACTTGTCTTTTCTAAGTTTAAATACAATTCTTATTTGTGGAAGATTGAATGGAGGCCATTCCGCTAAATGCTCAAAGATTGAATATGCGTAAAATCCTGAAGAATTTCGAAGCATTATGAACCTGACGAGGATTGACAAATCCATGTATTATCAGAATAGTTACTACGATACTTTCCTCTAAGAAGTAAACTTCAAATTCTTACCTTTTGTCCAAGTTCAGAGAAGCAAACTTCCCTTCGAGAGAGGAATCCCATGTTCTTGTGAACGAGATCTCCACCTGGTCCTCACTTTCCATTACAACTCTAAAACTTGTTCCTTCAAAGCTGGCGGGATGGGATTAGTAATGAGTAATGACCATGAAGAATAATGATAATGACCATAAGAACAATTCAAAATGAGGTTTTGGTGTTTCTGAGAATGCTTTGAGATGACAGAAAGAAACGACCTACATGTCGAATGTTCCTGTTGTGCCGGTGCTTCCTGCTTCACTCCACACATAATCCCAGTACCTACAAGTTCATACAGAAGACCTGTATCAGCTTTCTCCTTTTTACAAGTACTTTCTCTTTAAGTCATTTTCTAGAACTGTACGTGTTTATGAATGCAAAAAGAATTTTACGATCATGCATAGATAATACCCTCTGTGGATTTCGTCATCTACGGCAAGCAAATTGTCGATGCCATTATATTGTATGCCTGTGACAATTCCTCCTGGATTTGATAGTGTTACTTGAACTATCCCATTATCCATCACCACCTATATGTAAGTAATCCCATTCCACACTCTATTAAAATGAAGTAAATCATAGAAACAAAATTTATCACACGCAAGTTGTATTAGGAGAATTTACACGATCATCTTCAATTTGCAGTTGTACTGCAGGAGTCGACATGGGCAGTCCTGAACTACCTTCACAAGTACTTGCAAATTACCTTTCCACTAGTTTTCTTCTACGAATCTGGGTAAGTGTGTTCAAAGTAACATGTTACTGTGCGAGCAGGCTTCCCTTAAATCTTCCTTACTGGAGTTACTTTACTTAGTCGCCAACTATTGTTAGGTGAATAGTCGTTGCAGCGTGGAAGGCAAGCGATGAGTCCAGATAGAAAGGGAAAGAAATATGATATTGCGACTTTATGTCCAGTTTTTGTCACTAGCAATTACTGATGGTCCTCGTAAAAGAGATTGACGCGTGAAAGAGTTGCTTATTACTGCTAAGAAGCCAAAAGCAGCACGCATATTGCATTGATTAACTGCATAGAGTATCCATCCTTTTCTTCGTGCTTGAAAAATCTGCAAGCGGCGCGTTATATTTATGTTATGATTGGTTGGACGTAAAGTTTTTAATATAATGGAATAAAATAAAATAGAATAAAATGATTTATAATGGAATGAAATATAAATGGATGAAAAATTAAAAAATTGTTGTTTGGAAAAGATGGAATGGTTCATAATGTAATATAGTACAATGTTGTTTGGATGATGGGTTTATAATATAATATAGTGTATCATTTTACATTTCATCATAAACCTCTCAAATTGGAGATTTTCTATTTTTACTATTTAGGATGGAATGAGTTGTAACATGAAACCCTCATTTTCTATCTCATTTCATTCTATTTCATTATAAAACTTCCTCTCAAACGATATAACAATATTATATTCCACTCCATTCTATTATAAAACTCCCAACCAAACATATGTGCCCTTAGGATTGACGTTATAAATGTTGTGAACAGTTGGGACTTAGATAGAGCTGAGTTGCAGTTAAAATGAAACTAAAAATATTTAAGATAAAATAGACACATAGATTTTATGTGGAAAACTCCTAAATTAGGGTAAAACTACGGGTAAAGATAGAAGAATTTTACTACTAAAAACTGGAGAATTACAAGGAGAAAAAACTATACCAAAAAAAAAATACACAGAATATTTTTTCTCTCTTACCTCACGTCTTTCTTTTTCTGCTTATTGTGTATTGCTTCATGCTACTCTTGCCTTTTTATAGGCAGGAGTGCCTTATGTGAATGGTTGAGAAAATGGTCAGCTATTTTGTGCTTACTAGGCATGGTAAGTACCAAATTCGGTGCCTACCAGCCACAATTGTCGACAATTCTCTCACTTGAAGATTTGATTGATAATCAATCATATCTTCACACCAATCATTTCTATCTTGCCGCTTTATGTTATTTACATTTTTGTCAGGCCACATGAAAATCGACACCACATAAACTTGTCAATGTTGATTGTTTTTGTCATAAAATCTGTCAGATTGTCCATGGTATGAATTTTCTGAATATCCACCATTCCTTCTTCCACTTTCTCACGAACGAAGTGGTATTGAACTCGAATGTGTTTTATCTTTGAATGAAATGCTGGAATCCTTGCAAGATGCAAAGCACTTTAGTTGTCACAAAACAGAGTAATATTCTCTTGTTTGCATTCGAGTTCTTCCAACATCAACTTCAACCACACTACTTCTTTACGAGCTTGTGTAGCTGCTACATATTCTGTTTCTATTGTTGACGTAGCCACAACTGAATACAGTTTTGAAACCCAGCTCACAACTCCTCTAACTAGTGTAAACACATATCTTGTATTGGATTTACTTTTATCAAGATCACCTGCATAATCAGCATCAACATATTTTCTGACAGTAAAATTTGATCCTTCATAACATAATGCAACATTCAAAGTTCCCTTGATATATCCGAGAATCCTCTTCACAGTATTCCAATGCTATCGACCAGGATTCGTCATGTATCGACTAACTATTCCCATTGCATGTGCAATGTCTGGTCTCATACAAATCATAGTGAACATTAAGCTTCTCACTGCTGATGCATACGGTACTTGAGACATCTCTATCCTCTCTTCTTCATTGCTAGGATTCATACTTGAGGATAACTTAAAATTAACAGAAAGAGGGGTAGAAATTGACTTACAATCTTGAATATTGAAACGTCGCAGGATCTTCTTTAAATAATTCTTTTGAGAAAGCCAAATCTTCTTATTATTTCTATCTCCGTAAATTTGCTTCCCTAGAATCTTGTTTGCCGGTCCCAATTCCTTCATTTTAAATTTTCTAGCCAACTGTGCTTTCAATTCTTTGATAGGATTATTGTTGGAGCCTGCAACCAATATGTCATCCATGTATAATAGCAAAACTATAAAATCATTTTTATCAAACCTCTTGAAATATGTACAAGGGTTTGCATTCAGTCTGCTATATCTAAGGCTCATGATGAAGGAATCAAATTTCTTATACCAACACCTCAGCCCCTGCTTCAAACTATACTGAGATTTGTTCAACCTGCAAACCAAGTTCTCTTTCCCTTTTTCTTCAAAACCTTCTAGTTGGAGCATATAAATTTCTTCTTCAAGATCTCCATGAAAAAATGCATTTTTTACATCTAACTGCTCAAAATGCAAGTCAAATATAGCACATATTACCAAAACTACTGAAATTGTCGTGAGTAGAACCATAGGAGAAAATATTTTGTTGAAGTCGATTCCTTCCTTTTGAGCATATCCTTTCACCACTAATAGGCTTTCTTCCTTGTGGTTGTGATACCAGCTCCCATGTATTATTCTTATGTAGAGCTTCAATTTCTTCCTGCACTGCTGCCATCCACTGAGATGCATCTGAACTATTCATTACTTTTTAAAGAGTTGATGGCTCTCCGTCCTCAGTTAAAAGACAATATGTAATATTGTTTTTTCATAATATCATTTGAGTGCCAGCTTGGTGCTTTTTTTGTGCGAGTTAATCTCCGATTATCTAAAACATCATATTCGACTAGTTCTTGCTCCTCATGCTCTGGTGTAGCTTCAGAAGAATCGTTTTGATCAAATTCCCTTTCCACCTGTACTGTTGCAGTCTTTGAATTCTCTTTTGAAGTGCTAACATCTTCTGTTTGCTTTTGATCATTATCTTCCAAGAAAATAACATCTCTACTTATAACAATCTTGTGGACAGTGAAATTCCACAGAAGATACCCCCTTACTCCTTCAGCATATCCCAAGAAAATACATTTTTTAAGATTTTGGATCCAACTTTGTAGTTTCTTATGCATTGAACATCACATAGGCAGGACTTCCAAATATATAGAGGTTTGAATAATCCATTAGTTTACTAGTCCACATCTTCACCACATAACAAGTGGTATTAACTACTTCTTCCCATAATTTATTGTCTAAGCCCGTAGCTCTCATCATCGCTCTTATTCTTTCCAATAGAGTTCTGTTCATCTACTCTACCACTCCATTTTTTGAGGAGTGTATGCCGTTGTGAACTGCCTTTTAATGCCTCCTTGCTTGCATAATTCATCAAATTCTTTATCAGTATATTTGCCTCCATTATCTGAGCACAAACACTTAATCTTTTTACCATATTCGAGTTCCGCCCGTGCTTTATAAAGTTTAAAAATTGGAAATAGATTTGCCTTCCTCTTGATAGAAAACACCCAACATCTCCTCGAATAATCATCAATGAATGATACAAAGAAATTTGCTCCTCCCAGGGACGTCACTGGTGCTTGCCATACATCAGAGAGAATCAATTCTAAAATTTCCTTACTTCTAAATTTTGATGTGTCGACGCTGCTTGCTCACAATGCAATGCTCACATAAGGGTAGTGATACCTTTGTGAGACTTGGAAGTAGATTCTTCTCTTCCAGTATCTTCATTCCTTGTTCAGACATATGTTCAAACTTTTTATGCCATGTCATTACAAAATTTTCACTTGGACTCATCACAGCAACTGACTCTTCTCTTTCTTGCAAAGTTTCTCCCTTTAAAACTTTTAAATTTGCAACTATATTCTCTGCTTTCATAAATGCAAACGCTCCTTTAATTACCTTCATGATCTTGTTCTGAATCTCAAATATGAATCCGATATCATTTAGTTTCCCTATAGACAACACATTTTCTTTTGGCCCTCCACGTATCGTACTTTTTCAATAATCTGAGTTGTCCCATCATACATCTTTAACTTGATGGTGCTGATACCAACGATCTTCAGAGCTTGATCATTACAGCTATACACAGATCCCCCAGAGACAAATTCATACTGGTAGAACTATTCTCTTCAAGAAGTCATATGAAAAGTAGCTGCTGAATCGAGAAGCCATACATTAACAAATCTTCTCTTGCCTCTAATAGTTGTTGCCGCTTTACAGACCATTGTACCTTTATCATCTAAAGTATTTGCCGCATTTCCATGAGGAATAGAATCTTTCTTATTCAGATTCAACAATCCTTCTTCAGATGCCCTTTCTTGCCACAATTGTAGCACTTGAAATTCTTCTTATTCCTGGATTTCGATTTACCATGATTATGACTCCCACTTTGGCTACGTTTTATTGATTTTCCTCTCGTCACCGCCAAAGCCTCCACTTATTGTGAATTTGTCAGCCTGTCTTTCTTACTTTTGCCCCGACTCTCTTTTTCCAGAATAGCAGCTGCAATATTGTTGAAGACTAGTGTGTTTATATTGTTTGTTAAATTGATGACGAGTTGACCATACGAATCTGATAGACTTTGAAGTAGAAGTTCCGCACATTCACTTATCTTTATTGTGTGCCCCAATGATGTGAGTTCGAAAAATAAAGTATTTAAAGTATTTAAGTGCTCCGTCATCGAAGTGGATTTCGCCATGCGTAAAGTATAACGTTTTTTGTTCAGAAAAATTTTATTGCTGAGTAATTTGGCCTCGTACAATTTTGTAAGATGATCCTATATGTCCTTCATCATCTTCTTCTTCTCTATGCTAGATAATACTCCCTAAATAATACTCCGTTAACTAGTGCTAGGTGAAGATTAGCTGCTCATCTTGATAATGACTAGGAAACAATAAAAATAACACCTGCTGCCTCATCACTGCAAGCTGCTGGATTCTGACGTATCAAAGAGAGTACAACAACAAATTTCAATATGGCCAATGTTCCATAACTCCATTACTGATTATGAAGTTCTAGCTGACATAGTTTGTTGAACTTTCACCTGAGGCCCACAGCCCACTGCTCAACTAATCGATATAAATATCTTTTGTATCAGTTACAACCCGCTACAGCCCATAAAAAGTTTTTAAAAGAGAGTTGAACTCATTTTGAATTTAAATTAAATTAAATTTATTTTTGTTAATGAATTTTGACATAAATTGATTTAAATTAAAAATAATTATTATAATTAATTATACTTGAAATTTTCTTGGTCTTTAATCCATGATCTTATTAATTAATATAATAAGATATTATATTATATATTATAATTAATTAAATTAAAAATGCTTTTATTTTATCTTTAGTGTCTGTTTGGACGAGCTTTTGTCAGTAGAGCTTTTCTAAAAAGCCAATTTACTGTTTGGTTGTCAATTAAAAAAACAACTTTTTTAAAAGAGCTTTATATAGTAGACTGTTCGGTAACATAAAAATAAAAAGTACTTTTTTTAATTTTAACTATATTTTATTTTATAATAAAAATTATTTTTATATATAAATAATATTTAAAGTATATTAAATAATAGGTTTACATTTACTTTATAATTATTTGACAAATTCACTTTAGGAAATTATTTAAAAAATTGGTCTCATTTTCTTAAGAAATAAAATTAATATTAAAATATTAAAATATATAAAAAAGTTAAACAATATAATAATCCCCAAATAAATAAGTAAGCCCCCAGATTTGCTTTTTTGCTCGTCTTCTCTACTACTCCTCCCCACGCTAGGTTCAAAGTTCTCTGCTACTCTACCCACGTTACTTTGGCCAAGTATATTCGGTTACTGATAATGAACAGGTACAAAACTTTAGCAAGAAAACTAAACAAAAAGCGCTAGAGTAATGGAAAGTTAGGAATGAGAAGCAGAAAATCGACGGTGGTCTGATCTTACAAGAGCAAGAGAGAGTCCAGGAGAGTTGAACATGGATTTGGTTTTACAAGCACTCTACACTGAGATCTTAACTGTCTCACTGCGATCTTAAAAGGTTTTACAAGCACTCTACACTAAGAAACTAAAACCACGTCAACGGCAGATTTACTTTTCACTTTTACTTCTCCTTGATCTAAACCATAAAAGTGACAACTCCGAACCCATAAGCGAACTAGGTATCATGAAAATGGAGACGATGAAGAGAAAAATCACATCTTTAATGGA
>JAOSBP010000002.1:4273068-4293758 GCA_027563825.1 Erythroxylum mucronatum | reverse complement strand
GTTTGATCTAGTATGTTCTTATAATAGAAAGATTAGGGTTTTGATTCAATAGGATTAGGGGGTTTCAAGAACCTTGTCTTCTTGGGGTTTCCGTATCACCTAGCTTTTGCTTCTCTTCTGGCCAAGTTGGGTTTCGATGATGTCTATCAAACTCCAACTTGAGGGGGGATGTTAACTTTATGTATAGCTTTTGTAAACATACATGTATTGTTTATTTGAGTAGAGTGTAGTCATTTTGTAAATAGAAGTTAGCTTCTACTTTTGTTTTACTTGTTTTGTATATAAGGAATATCTGACTTATGTAAGAAGTGAGTTGAAATAAATAAAAAGTTAGTTCTTATTTAGCTTCTCTTCTCTCTTTCATTTTCGGAGAAATCTTTCATATGTAACGTGTATAGATATACTTAAAGCAGAGATTTGAGAAGCTGAATATAGACAAAGTTTTCTTTTCATTTCTTAGGAAGAAGAGTGAGTGAAGTTTGGAAAAGGAGAAGACCACAATATGGTATAACCCTAGTGGATTATCTGTAAGTCCATGGGTGAGACAATCGCAATTAAACATTGTATGACAACTTCTTATATGTTTTTGAGGTGGCAAAACACCGGAATTGTGAAGCTCTGCATTTGTTGTATGCCTCATTTTATATCATTTTCCTTTTACAATCATGTAGGTATATGATAAAGTTGCAACATCTATCGTAAGCTATGCAGAATAGCAAATATGGTTCGGATTAAGGGGATCAAAGGGTTTATTATGATAAGGTATCTTTTCATAATAGCAAATAGTTAAACATTCTCGATAATAGCATTGTATTTGCTTTTAGCTTATAAAAAAGAAGAAATAATATTGTGGCCAAAAAAAAGAGTATGATTACAAAGAGAAACCCAAATAAGACAGATAATTCAAATAAGGTGAAAAAAAACTTCAAAGAAGAAACAGAACTGATTTTCATGTATTAGTCGTTTTGTCTAAAATTCTTAGAAAACAAAATAAAATTTGGGTGCCTTAATATCAGAAATCAAAGGAGAAAATGACATCGTGGGATCAGTAAGTTCTAGTCATGAAAAACTTAAAAAATTACCAATAACAAGTTTTCTCCCTTGGTTTCATTGTCTGGTTAAAGTTTATTTTCTTGGTAAATTGGCTTAAGATATTGATACTGTTATCAGTTAACGTCCTGATGTCATGAGTTAGCACCGTATCAGGGAAACTCAACGTCAACATTTGGAAAAGAACCAAGCCCATCAAGTCTTCAATCGTCTTGAAGTCAAAATAGTAAAATAGAGGCATAAAAAGACACAATTTAATATTTGCATTACCGAGTCATATGTATAACAACATAGTTTCGTAGAGATGCACAATATTGACATATCTGGTTTAGGCTTTAAACATACAGTATTACCTAGTCATAAACGATACAATATTTGCTTTTATTTTGATGAGAATAGTGCTTGGTTTGTGGGTTCAGCAGATGGAGGACCTTCAAGACGTATATAATCATACATTAGGCCCTGCCAAGGGCTTGTGCATCTCGGTTGAGTCAAGAAGATGGTATTTTCTCCTTCATTTAGCCGAGAACCAGGTACATTAACATTGTAAAGCCAGTAGAGCCCATGAATCCCATGTCTTGCAATCGAGTTGTCCCTCCCTATTAATCCGGTTGTAAACAATGGGCGATTCGCATTTGGGTCATTTACACGAACCTACATGGGTGGATCAGAAAAACTTTCAACTTCGTGACTTTGTGTGAATTGCAAGGAAAACGGTTTCAAGAGTAAAATGACATTTCACTTTACCTCTGCATGCACAGTACAGTAAGTAACCATTCAATCATGAAGAGCTAGCTCTTTTACCTGTAACTCTGCCAGAGTTGCAGATGCAAGTGCCACTCGCAATTTATAGGTGCTATTCCGATCCACTTTCTCAAGTCCGAATTTGATCTGCCATGTAGTTCCTACGTTTGTGCCATCATCTTTTCTTCTATTGTTCAAAGACGACGTGGGATGGTTATTAAATATGCAATATGGTTAACTTATCTCTGAACAAAGAATAGCTGATACGTGATAGGAATATGAAAACTAGAGAAGAAATAATTCAGTCCTCATCACTACGAAACATGTGGGCTGCTCTATGGCCTATACTTGCTCATAGTGACTGAGCGCAAGTAATTGCTCAGGTATCCAGGTATTGTTTCAAGAAACTCACTTTTCTGACGGGCATACAGACAATTAATTCAACTTCTGGCTATTCAACAAACAGACCTCCAACTCAAAAGATGCAAGTATACTGTATGTGTTGGCAATCCACATCAACTAGTACTTAGTCTATGTTAAAGAATTGCACCTGATAACCTGAGCAAAAAACCAATCTTTGCTATAGTCACTAACACCCACTGTGTAAACCAAGTCTGCATTCGGATACAAATCCAAATATCTGTCCCACAGCCCGTACTGCCTAAACCTGCAAATTGAAGGAAACGACTACATCATTTGTCACACTAAAATGGATCCAGTCACCTTTTAGTCTCAAATTCTGGAGAATTACAAAATAACTAGTGTCTAAGTCTAACACTTCATCTCCAGTACAAATTCTGAAGATATCTAACCTGTCAGGATGATTGACAAATAGCCTATTGATATGTTTTGGATCAGGATCAGGGACATAAAACTCTGCTGCAGATCGATCAGGGATGCCTATTTCCCATATTGTGGGTCCATCTCTTGGAGGCTCATAAACAAGATCCCCCATTTCCATATTACAACCTATATATTGCACGACAATGAACACTAGAAATTTTACTTAAAATGAAACTGAAAGAAGACCGTGAGATAGAAAAAAACCTGAGGTTATTGTTATCTCAGCATCAAGACGGTAATCTCCAATAAATCCAGGGACCCATGCGTACAAATTATACGCTCCAGTGCGTATGTGTTTAATGGTGAAATTACCATTCTCATCTGCCTTAGTCCAAAATTGGTAGTGCTGATCAGAATAACAACCAAAATAATTGATCAGTAATAGGATCAGAGGCCAACATCCAATCAGAAATATACCACTCTTCCACTCATTGATGGACTAACTCTCCAACAGCCTTCACATTCGCAACATCCTATGAAAATCTATTAAAATGACAAATTATCATACGAACATTTTCAGGAATTTTGTCAGAATTTTCAGGTCAACAACTGCGTTCTAAGATAACCTCTTTTTCTTCTTTATGGTCATTTGATGGACTTTATCTATCGTTCTTGTTACAAAGAACTGAAAAGAACAGAGAAGGTAACAAAGATCACCTTGCATTCCCGCTGCCATGATCCAGTGTCACCTGGTGGGGCCAACCCAACATAGGCACCTCTGGCAAATATGTAGTCCTCGCTCATATACCTAGATGTCAAAATAACAAAAAGATTTTATCACATTTATGAATATCATATAGCCAATGCCAGAGACTCGAGAAATAATGGTCCTTCATGTCATTTTTGGAATTTATACATAATAGAAAATCTATCCCCGCTTGCTGGTCCTGAGAAATGGCTTGAAGATACATCAAAACCACTATTGCAATGTTCCCTATTGTACAACAATAATGAATACTTCCAAACTTTGGGAAAATTTATTTACAATCAATAGAAACGGTAATACTTAATATCATGATGACAGGCACAAACAACAATCCTCGTCAAACTTAGTGAAACATTATCCCATGTAGATCCGCTTGTTTGGCCATGCTTGTTTACATGTTCATCAATTAGATTATAGCAGATTAAATTTTAAATTTCTACCTGTCACGGACTAGTAGTCTGCCACAAACATTGCCACGCTCTTCTGCCTTCTGAAAATCCCCAGAAGCAGGAAAACTGTACGGCCAACCTTGGACTTCAGCCATCATCTGCGAAAAGTTATCCCGTTATTTCACCATTTGGAAAGAACAAGAACTTCCAACTTTCACTTGTTTAACCTGCATTTTAGCATCCTCCCAGAGCAAATAAGGGGCGTCTGCAGTTGAAGCAGAATTGAGATAAATAAAAACAGGGCCAAAAACTTTCTTCCAGTACTCGCCAGCGTTAAACCTTGGAACCAGATCTTTTCCAGCATAATGTGCGCTATGAAACATCTGCAAGAACATTGCGTCGACAGTCAACTTTATTGAGCTCCTTGGACATAAATCAAACGCAATTGTCACACTTACGAAATAATTAATGTGCAAGATCAGTTATTTACAGCAAGGGTGGTGGGGCCAACATGTGATGTTAAGTTCTGCTTTACAGGCCCGGCTGTTCGGAACTCATCACTTGGTGTTATTTGCCAGAATCCCACAGGTGGCTGGAAGCAGATCCATCCATGGACTTTATTATCTTCGTTCTCGCATGAGTACTGGTACTTGTCATCCACCTGTAATTAGTGCTATCATGTAGAACTCGCAGGATCATTACACTGACATTTCAAGATATTCGAAGAGAAGCATCTCTAACTCCTCTTCAAAGAACTTGGTAAATGTTCTGATATGAATGTGCAAAACTCAAATTCGTCAATCCTTGCATAAGGTTAACTAATTTAAATTCCATTTATCAGTACAGCTAATGGGGAGGAAAATAGCCTCACCAAAAAATGCAATGATTGATAAGTGACAAAGAAAATAAGAGAATGGTGATAAGATATTGTTATCAGATAGAAAAGAACCTCTCCTTTAAGCTGCGGATTCTTTGGATTAACAAGGAGGACAGCTTCAGGATACCCGAGGGTTTGGCATCTTCCTGGCATCCGATCCTCGGGTAGGGGCATAAACCTTTGCCGGTTGTCAGCTACGGCCATGTACTGGAACCTATCCTCTCAAATAAAAAACACCTCTAGTCAGTCAATGTCGTTTAATAAATTAAAGAAGAAAATTAGATTGTATTTCTTAAAAGATTAAACCTTCCACAGACGCTGCCAATAATAATTCAGCAAGCAATTGCAACCTAATGAACCAGTATACATGTTATGAAGTATTATCGGTCATGCAATACTTTCTTCTTTTTTTTCCCCTTTTGTTTGTCATCAGAAAGTTATACCATGATTCTTATATTTTGCAAAATCAATGAATTAACAAGCTAAAGCTGATTCACCAAGGTTGATACAGGACTACAGAAGCTAATATAACTATGCAGGAAATTAAAAACAGAACACTTAAAGTAAATCAAGTTATGACAAAACATAAGACTTTATGGACTCATTATCTAAAACAAGTTATGACAAAACGCAAGACTTTGTGACCCATTTACTTGTCCTTTCTGAGTTTGAATGTAATTCGGGTTTCGCCAAGTTCAAAACCAGGCCATTCCGCCAAGTGCTCGTAAATGGCGTATGAATAGAAACCCGAGGAACCACGAAGTAAAATAAATCTGTAAAACAGTAGAGATCATCAGAACTTCCACAATAAAGATCTACTTGCACAATAAATGTATGATGTAAATTATAAGAAGGACCTTTTATCTATGTTCAGGGGAATGTACTTGCCCTCCAAGGAGGAATCCCACATTCTTTTGAATGAAAGTTCAATCTGCTCCTCGTTTTCCACAATAATCGTAAAACTAGTTCCCGAGATCCTGCATCACATTATGTTAGGAAAATTCCAAAATATAATTGATTTATTTTTAAAGCATTTTAAGGAATTCAATACGAATTTCCGTACCAATATCACTATGCAGTAAGAAGTACAAAGAAAAAGAACAAGGAATTCTTTATATCAACACAAAGGCTTAGGTAACAAACTTGATATAAATAACTCTTTCAAATAGAACATAGCGATATCCTCAAATGGTTTAAGATGGGACAGGCAACTAGGTGTAAAATCAATAATTTCAAAAGATTCACATGTAATTTCAGACTGCAATCTATGTAAACAATGATTATTCCGTTGACAACATGATTTCAACACCATTGACACAAGAAACACAACTCCTATGCAAATACTTTCGATTTCGTACAATTTGTATGTAACAAGCGTGAGAGACAGATGAAGGAGGAACATACACATCAAATATTCCCTTGCCCCCTGGTGGATTCCAGTGAAGATCCCAGTACCTACACATTTAAAACTGTTGTTAGGATCACTCAAAAATACATTTACATTTCTTTTGTTAATTCTCTCCAGCAGCTAGTTTCGAACTATCTGCAGCTATGCTTAATCTAACTCGAATCCACATAGCAAATCATATACCAATATTCAATAAGTATGTTATTCAGCTACTCAATCATTGATTCTTGTTTACATCCATGCATCAAATATTCCATTAGCTACAGCAAAATGGTAATCACAATAGGGTGTTGTGAAGCTGGAGGACTTGTTCGCTATGGTTCCTAACATAGCCACAGGGATAAGCATATGCCAAAACCTGAATATTATTGTCCATATCACTACTAAAATATGATGGTCAATCAAGTACTAAAACTCATACATAATAAACAGAAAGGTACGAAATATGAAACTTCACAAAATTTTAACTTCCGGATTTGTAGGAAAGTATATGGATGGCGAAAAACCATATAGTCAGCACAAGGAGCAGAACTAAAAGGGCGGGGTCCAATGAAGAAGTTTAAGAAAACTGTAACACCATGTACCCTCTATTTGATTCACGATTAAGAACTTCAAGCAAATTATCAATGCCGTTATATCTTATTCCAGTGACAATTCCCTCTGGTTTGGATAAAGTGACTTGAACTATGCCATTGTCCAGTACCACCTACAGAAATCAAGACATCAAATTGAATCACGATACTTCAAAACTAAAAGTAGTAGCACGCATACCCTTCCAGAATCACCAGAAAGCAATAACTTCAACAGCATAAACCGAAGACAAAAAGACAAATAAAAATCACACATAAATGCGGGTGAATGTGTGGGAATAATAATGATTTCATTACATGGTGATCTTGAATATGCAAACGAACAGGGTGAGCTGACATCTTGCGGTGCTTATTGTGTCTTGAAGCTTCTCCTTCGTGTTGATTTCCCAAATCTAGAAAACCAATACAACAAAGAACATTAGGCAAAATTTCACCCAAAGAAATTGTCACTCATCTCTAAAACCCTATACGCTGAGGAAATAATTTGATTTTAGCTTGCTTAAGCTAGAGACAAAGAGTATAAATTTCAACCTTTCACTTGCCTTAGGGATATATTTAAGGAAGTTAATTTATCATTCAACATTTCACTTGCCTTAGGGATATATTTAAGGAAGCTAAATTTATCATTCAATGTCGAAGAACCCAAATCGCCAATCAGGCAATAATTATGCAGATAACTGACTCATTCAGAAAAAATTCGTGATCACATCAACAATAAAACTTCAATTATCCACGAGAAAACGATTCAATTTCTCAATCGATATAAGAATCATCATCATGCATTAAAAAAAAACCGAGAAAGTGATCGGAAATAGAGCGATGGACGATGATTATATAAGGAAAATTTAAGAAAAAATAAAAATAAAAAGAGCCAAAGATAGAAAAGGCACCGCCTGGTTTCTGTGGAATGGAAACAGTTGAGACGTTAGCATCACGCGAGCAGCCACAACAATCCCCTAGAGAACGGAAGAAACTAAGCAAAGTTTTCTTCATCCAATAGGCGCTTGATGATTGAAGATCAGCGGCGGTTAATATGGGAAATGGCGGCAAAGGTTTGAACTGTTCAAGTGGAAACTAACTTACCAGCTTCTTTTCTTTTTATCTAGATATTTTCTATTTTGAGTCTCTTCCTATAATCAATTGATCCTTTTTCTTGCATATTCCTTAACAGCATATAAAGGAAGGAATAATCGGTCAATCATTGGTAAGTACTGATTTGTTTAAGAAATATAACAGTGTGGACCCTGGGATGAGTAAATTTAGAGATGGAGACATTCGCCAAAAGTTGAATCAGAAAATTAGTAGTGAGTAGTGACGCTGATAAGAAACCACCAGAACACAACAGGTTCAAAGCATGAGCTTCGGGCCATTTGTTTTTAAAGTTAAGAATAGCAACGGATTGGACCGAATTGAATGTAGCCCTCTACATCGCGGTCAAAGTTCAATCAGAATTGGAGCACAACATAATGTTATTTTCGATGTTTTAAAAAATTAAATTAATAAATAAAAATTTAAGGTTTAAAAATTTTGATCAATATTAGACTATTATAATAATTATTAAAAATTAAAAATTTTGAATAAAATCAAGAAGTATAAAATTTAAAAGATACGAGATTATTAAATAAAAATTAATTAATTAATTTTAAATTATAAAAATAATTAATTTACGAAAATAACTAATTAACTAATAAATTGATCAATTTTTAACAATAAAAATTATTAAAGTAAATTAAACAAGTAAATTAAAAATTGTAATCACTAAATAATTTTACTTCTAATTTTACGAACTAAATAATGTTTGAGACGAGCATCGACTCAAAATTTAGACCAAATTTTCAATTCAGACCCAACTAAAAAGTTCAATAAATCAAAACTGCTATTAACTTTCAATTGAATCAGGTTAGATTTAAATTGTCAATTCTAATAAAAATATATTAAAATTTGCAAATATTATTTAAATTAAACACGTTATTTAAGTACGCGTCCTTCACCAAATAATTTATCACAAACAAGTGATTTATATATTATTATTACGTTCACCCGAGTCAGTGTAGTGGATTTCGTACCGTTCCGGTCGGTACCGGCCGAAAAATGGTACCGAAACGAGCATATAGGTACCGGAAATGAATTTCGGTCGGTACCGGCCGGTACCGCCAATACTGAAATATTCCGAGGCCATTCCGTAAAATGAAAAATTGGAGGGGGCATTTTGCAAATAAAAAAATTTAAAACCTAATTTCATCCCTACCCTCTCTCTATCGCCGACCGCAGACCGCCGACTGCCGACTCTCCCTCTCTCTTCGTCTTCTTCTGTCTTCTCTTCCTTCCGCCGTCGTCGCGCCTCCGGCCTACCTCACCTCGCCGCCTGACTCGCCTCGCCCTCGCACACCGTCTTGGCGTCACCGCACACCGCACGCCCGAAGACGTCGTCCTCCTTGCGCTCCACTACCGACCGTCCGGCCTTCTCCTCCATCCTCCTCCCATGTGCGTTTGAAAGGTTCAAAACTCGGTTAAGATTAAACGCAAGTCCGACCAAATTTGTTCAAACCGGGTGGGAATATGACGTCTAGAAGTAGAAGAGGGCATTTGTCAGATTCGTACAAAACAAAAGACAAATATCTATACGTAAAAAACAAAGTCTTGTAAATTAATTAAGTTAATAATTAAAAATATAATTAATTCGATGGATTTAATTATAAAATTTTGATTATATTGAGTTTTTTATTTTTAGTATAATTTATTTTAATAACTTGACTGTTAAATTCTGATCAGTTAATTAATTAATTAGTTAGTTTTATAAAATAAATAATTAATTAAACTAATTAATTTTTTGTTGATAGTCTATTTTTAATTATATTTTAAAATTTTTAAAATTATTTAATTTTTAGTTAGTTATATAATAAATCTTTTATCTTATCAACTTAATTTTCAATCTTATTTTTAAAATATTAGATTAAATATTATTTATATGTTTTTATTAGATTAAATATTATTTATATATGATTGTTGTGTAATTGTTTGCATTGGAAATTGAGGTTATTATTTATATATAAAATATTTAAAAATTATTGTTACTTCAAATTAATTATCATTATTATTTATTATTAAGATTTTTGAAAGCATGGTTGATATAAACAGTAAACTAGTAAAGTATACAGTAGAACTGTATAATATATCAATATGGACTATTTTGCAATTTTTAAAAATTTTATGGACTATTTTATAAATTTTTAAAAAAATTCAAAACAGTACCCGATCGGTACCGGTATGGTTCCGACCGGTACCGGTATGGTTTCGTTCCAGAGCTCAATCCGGTACCATGTCTGGTACGGTATTCGTAACATTGGGTAGAATGCTTAATTATTTTATTAAATTTAAAACATCAAACTTAATTCATTTTCTTCTTCGTAACCCATTTACTTCTAGCTTTGATTGCCATTGATTTTTTCCGGTAAATTTTTTGCTACCTATGGTGCTCCTATTGCGATTGCTTCTACCTTGGTCCATCTCCTGTTTCCCTTCCTGTCAAATGTTGTGCTCTTCTTTAAAAGTTTGTTGCTCCAATACATTTCTTCTATCTAGTAAATTTTTTATTTTGCTAACCAATTTCAAAGTCATTGCTCCCTCGTCGTCGTAAAGGTATGCATTCTCTTTCTGCTTCCTTCCCCGTCGACTATGGAGCTTCAATTGCGATGGCCTAGTACCTGCGTGTAACTATAGGTATTTCCTTCATTTGTTCAACGATTTTATTAGGCATATTATTTCCTTTGTTTGTTTAATAGTTTTGAGCTTACTCTAGCTTATTATTTTCGTAAGATAACTTAGGCATAGTTCTCTTCCTTGGCTCTATTAAGCTTAGGCATTAGTATTGGTACTTCTCTCCTTTGGCTTGGGCAGTAACGTTGCCTCCCTTGTAAAGTGTATAGAAAGATTTTTGTAAGAGAAAAGGCCTTTGTTTCCAATTCGAGTCCTATAAAGTTTACATAAAATATTAAATCAAACTAACTATAGAATATTATTGCACTTGAGAGTATATAATTTGGTACTTCTCTTATAACATAATATGGTAAACTATTGAAGTAGCATTCTTATTTGAATTGGCTTGAGATAAGACCGCACGTCGTCAAATTATAATTAAGCTAAAAGAAACTATTAGAATATATGTTATATATCTAAATAATTAATTTTGGCATCTAATTTATTAATTGGACATATAAGATATTGACTTGGTTATTGACTTGGATTCAAAAAGCTACTGGTGATAAAAATTGCAACGTGACTTTTCAGGTACGAGACAAGAAACCTAGTTCTTTAGACAGGACTAAAGGACCCTTTTGGATTAAGTTATGGCTTAGAGGTCTGTCAACTGGCATCAGAAGTGTTATAGCTTGTATTTTGTAGTTTTTGCTAAAACCTGTATGAAATTTTGTAAATATTTGTTTAATAGAAATAGTGTAAGTTTTGTGAATGAATGAAATGTTTAGTTTTTAAAATTTAGCAACTTTAAGTATGTATGATAGATGATGCCATGTGTAAGTTGGATATGTTTTGCTCTAACTTACCATTATCATAGGGTATATACTTGATTGTCCTTTTGGTATTTACCTTATGGTGGTGGGATATTGCAATATCAGCCTCTGCTATTTTCAACTGATAGTACCCTAATCTCAAGTCTAGCTTTGTAAACACCTGAGTTCCCTATAATTGATTAGGCAAGTCATCTATCCTTAGTAGAGGATACTTATCCTTCACTGTCACTCAATTCAACTGACTGTAATCAATACATAGCCTTAATGTGCCATCCTTTTTCTTCACAAACAATACTGGAGCTTCCCAAAGTGATACACTGGGTCTGATGAAATCCTTGTCCAATAACTCTTTCAACTGGGCCTTGAGCTCCTTCAGTTCTATAGATGTCATCCTATATGGAGGAATCGATATAGGAGCTGTACCTAGAACAAAGTCAATTATGAACTTTGTTTGTTGGATCCCGTTTCCGAGACCTAACCCTCTTGCTCTGATACCACAACTGTTGAACCCCGTTTCCGGAGTTCAACTTTCGGAGACATAAAACCTTGTACTTGAATCCCTGAGGGGTCATTTGCTGTCATTCCACAATGGTGGTGAGCGCACACTAATCAATCATCAAAATCATAAGTTGAACTCTTCATAGAAATTGTAACTTTAAGTCTCTAATTTACTTTGAAGAAAGAATCACCTCAATCGGAGTTCTATAACTCAAGATATGCTTAAAAAGCCTAAGTGTGTACATACTCCAATTACGCTCTTCAACCCGACCCTTCACTTGTTCTAATGCAAACTCTCTCAATACAACTCCAAAAGGTATAAATTTTTATGAGGATAAAGCTAGATATCTTAGGAATCTATTGGTCTAAGAATCACCTCAATTGGAGGTCGGATAAGGGAGTTATGCCCAAAAGAATAGGATATGTTCATACCTTAAATCGATTTGAACCTCTCTTGGCGCGATCGCCATAACTTTTAATCTAGAAGTCATATTGATTTCATTTTTAGACCATTAGAAAGTATACTTCAAGGGCTACAACTTTCATGAAGACCACAAAACCTGATTCTGCCTCTAATAGTGTCAAAAAACACCATTTGTCTAGTGAATGTCCGTTAAACGGATATGCATGTCCGTTTAACGGACATACATCGAGTTTAGGAGGCCAAATGACCCGAGAATGTCCGTTAAACGGATATGACGGACATGCATGTCCGTTTAACAGATATTGACTGGACAAGGGGTGTTTTTCCACCCGAGAAGGTCCGTTAAACGGACATGGAGGCTCCTCAAAGCCCTCCAATGCCCCTCCAAAGCCTCCAACCTTCAACCTAACACCATAAACACTTATAATATCTCCAAACTCACTTATTCTAATGTCAAAACACTTCATAACAACTCAAACATCAAGTTCATTTTACCAAATTCTGAAATCTCAACACAATTGATTCATCAAAACCTCAATTTCCTATCATTCCCCAAAGCTGTCACAAATACAAACCATATACAGCATCCTAACTTGCAACACTCATATCTCTCCACTCCGACATCCAAAAATCACAAACTTCATATCGTTGGAAAGATAAAAATATCTACTATAACTTTCAAGAAGACAAATTCTATCAATTCTACCCAGATTTTTCTAGAATTTCACTTGAATTCAGAACACAATCCTACCCTTATAAAAATTGAACAATAACCATGCAAAGATTTGAAAATCCATAAACAACCATAATGCATAAGTATTTCATTTGTATCAAAATAAATGTTTTACAATGTTTTAGTGGGCATTTCAAGCCACTTTACAACATAATCCAAAATACAACTTACAAAAGCAACAATCACATAAACACATCATAACGGTTTGGGTGGATCCAAAACAAAACATACTACACATTTCCCATACGGGTCCTGTGTAGCCGTGAACAGAACGTACTACCGTAATCTCACAAAACGGTTTTGCTTAGCCGTGAACTTATGGGAGTCCGCAAGGGAGTTCCATGCCACTAGCGGGCAGGCGGGAGAAGCCTTTAGACAAGTGCACTTGACATACTTAAGGGACCACCACAAACCCACATAATCATGTATCTCATAACTTGCAAACAACTTGCCAAAATGGCACATTTTGGAAATCTTGCCTTTCATGAACATGAACTATTTCATATACTTGCTATTCACTCAAAATCATTTCACAATTTCACAACCAACAATTTCATACCAAACATATAACCATTTTTCCCAAATCATTCAAAACCCCTATACAACAATTACAAAACAATTTGAAAGCATTCTCGTATCAATCAAAATTCATTCACAAACTCATATTACCAAAAAGCATGTAACACATGATCAAGCATTTAAAGATCAATAAATTTACTTTTGTAAGTAGTTGGAAAATCAATTAATTGCATTTATTAAAGAACATTTAATAGCTTATTGACCCAATTATAAAAATGTCACCCACCTTGATGTCCTTGCTTGAATGCTTGTTCAAATGGGCCTCTCCTCTTGCTCCTCTTGCCTCCCTTGCTCTTCTTCAATCATAACACAAAAATCTCCAAATTAAAAGGATTCAAAATTGGAAAACCTAAAGAACCTAAGGCATGAAATTGATCCTAGACTATCTAAACCCATCCATTTCCTAGCCCTTTTGAACCAAGGACAAATAAAAAATCTAAAACCTTGAAAAACCCTTACCTTAAATCTTCACCCAATCAAAGGATTTCTTAGCTCAAATGGAAGCTTGCACCTTCCTCTAGCTTTTTTCCTTCTTGAAATAACTTCAAAAACTCTCTTGAACTCCATGAAAATGGAAGCCCTAACTTTTTCTTCTTTTTTTTCTCCTTCCTTCTCTCCTCCTACGACACTCCCTCTCTTTGCCTCTCTCAATTTTCGTATTTTGCTTCTTTAAAATGAAAACCAACTCATGTCTCTTGCTTTTATACCCTCACTAATGCTAAGAAGTCCAAAATGCCCTTGCTTAAAAGCTTAGGAACTTAAGTGCTTAAGTGACATGCCTAAAATGCCCTTAATGAAACTTATCCCTTCTAACACTTCAATTTAATCACTTATGCCACAAAACCTTATTAATACTAACATGCCAATTAACTCTAACACAAATTAATCTATCAAGACCCAAACAATAATCATTCTTAGTCAAATAAATAAATAAAAAAATTCAGGGGCCAATAGTATTTTATATAGTTGATTGTCTTAAGAAAGGTTATAATTATATGGAGAAGAAGAGAAGGTACCTAGGTATTATTTATTTTATGCATCTTTGAATGATAGTAAAAATGTTGAAGAAACATATTAGAGGGAACTAAATTGCTATATCAACGATTTCTTTAGAAATTATGGTGACATGGATCCTAATTGGTTTATAGAAGATTTACCTATAGAAAATGATGCTGATGAAGAAGATGATTTATAGTTTGATGACACTGACTATAATTTGGTCAACAATTTGTTATACAAGGTCTTTAGTTATTTTTATTTAAAAATTTAATTTCCATGACTATATGCTTAAATAAACTTTACTAATCTAAATATTTAAATATGGTTATTAACAACAACAATGTTTATTATTATAGGTCTTCACAATGAAAAAGAAGAAGCAAATATGTGTGACCAAGTTTATTAAACCAGGGTCTATGATAAGCTTTTTAAGAAAGCAGTAGAAGAAGACCCATCCTTATGAAATTAAAAATTCACATGAATTATAGCATAGAGGGTAAGACAATTTATAGGAAAATAAAGAGCAATGCTAGATCATTGAATAAATACAGTAGCAATAATTCCAATTGTTGCTTATAAAGAGCAACATGTTTTCTCATTTACTTGTTTTCTCATTTGCAAATAGTCATTATAGTAGTAATGGTTTTTAGTTTTTATTGCAATTTTTTCTTTTTAAATATATTTTTTATTTTTTGAATAGTAATATAGACAAATAAACTTATAATTTATTTTTGAATTGTCACAAATTTTAATAATGAGGGAAGGGCTAATCCTCTAAAAAGAATGAAAGACCATAACCTTTATGTCCTTCATGTAGTGTTGTTGACTTTTCAAAATGGGAAAACAAAAGAAACTTATTAAAGAATAGTTGTAAGTGAAACAAGTAAGTAGAGGGGATGAAGAAGGCATTCAATATGATAACCTTGGGAATCAAACTTTTAAAAGTCCTAAAGGGGAAGTGACTGTTCAAATAGAGTCTTCTCTTATAAAATGACAAGAACTACTAATTAAGATTACGAAAAACAATTAGAAACACATGAAAATGTAACAGAAGGCCAAGCTTTTAATATTCTTTTAAAAATGAATGTATTACAACAAAATAGAAATGATATAAGCATGGATGTAATAGAAATTGCTGCTGCTCAAAGTGAAGGTAATCATGTATTATACAATTATTTAAATGATTTCTCTATTGTATATTGACATTAATAATTGATTTGAATATATAATTTATGGAGAAAAAGGGAGAGGTCCAACTTTGCTTATCGTAAAACATTTATAGAACAATGCAAACTAACTTTTTCAACGCTCTTAATCAGGTAATTGGTCTTGATGAGAAGATGTTAACTAAATTCACACTTTTTTTTTGGTACTATGGCTTGTAAACAAAATCTTGCACAACTAAATCATTTCAATTAATGTAACGTTCTTAAAGAACCTATATGGAAATATGTTAATGTATAAAAATAGTTTGTTAATACTCTTTTCAATTTGATTTATGAAATTTAAATGAACACTGATTGCATTGCAGAAGAGATATATTCTACCCTTAAAAGGTAAATAATGGACTTTGAAGATTGTTGGGGATGCACAGAGAAGTTACAAGTGTAGAATAAAGCGAGGGTATTTCAAAGAGTATACAACATATGCAGAAAGAATAGTTGATTGCTCAAACATATAAGCAAAAAAGTCTACGAGGAACTTATTGCTTTTAGAGCCACTAAGATGTATTAGTACCTTTTTACAAATTAGTTTTATAATATCTAACTAATATAATGTTTCAATATGTTGCAAATTACTGGAATAAATATTCAAAATATAAAATAATGAATTGAAATACATATACTAAAGGTACGTTTGGTAACTAGGAATGAAGACGTGAGAATGGGTATGCAACTTACATTCCTTAATTTTTGCTTGCTTGGTTATTAGTAATGGATAAGATAAGGATTGACATATCTGGAATGAATTTGAAATAATTTTGAATTTTTACTTCCAAGGTAGATGCGGGCATAATCTGGAATCAAATATCAAGAATAACAAATAAACGTGAGTAACTAAAACTCTTTTTTTTCCTTCTTTTTCTTAGTGTTTCATCTCAATTGATACTCACTATTCACTTTTCCACTTTGGTTGCCTTATTTAACTTCGTTAATAATTATTTAATTTAATTTAATGATTTTATATAATAAAATAAGTTCATAATGTTTTTTTAAAATTTTATTCGTATAAGAAAAATCATACACAATTATTTAAAATTTGTATAATTTATTAAATCATTAAAAATAATTTTAATTATTTATTTATTAAATACAAAAGTATTAATAATAATATAAAATAGTTTAATTAATTATTTACAAAATCAATCATATAATAATCAAATATAAGTAAAAAATTGTCATTATCATTCTTAATATTTGATACCAAATACTGGTATAACTATTAACTTCAATAATCTCATTGGTAGTGCTTGCATACCAAACACATATAATCAGTAATTCTATTCCTATTCCGATTTGCACTTTTCAGTCCCATTCCTATTTTTTAATTCTGATTCCTTTATTATTGGTTACCAAACGAGACCTAAGAGTTTTGCAAGCATTTAAGCTAAATCGGTAAGTTCTTCATTAAATTATAATCTATAAAAAAAACTACTTAGATCTTCCAAATTATTTCAAAATTCTAATTAACAATTGTTTTTGTGGATAAAAAAATGAAAAAGAGGATAAAACTCCACATTCTAATGATGAAAAGTCTCTTGTAACTTATAAAAGAAAGCATGGAAAAGTGTAAAAGCAATCTATCGAAGCTATAAAAGAGAAAATTGTGAATAATATTTTATCTTGTAACAATTTTCCTATGTTGTTGCTACTTTGTAGCACCCCACTCCCGCAATGACCCAAACCTGACATCGATGGTGATATCCGAGTTTGTGCCCCGCGAGGGTGGCGTGCTAAACACTTAACCATTCAGAAATCAGTAAACCCTTTTTTTTTGAAATCACAGCACAATATGCGAAAATCAATACTCAAATTGGGCCCACTTTCATTCATAAACATTTTCAATTAACACAATTTTCAATAGCCATTCAGGCCCTTTCACAAATACAAATCACTTGAGTCATTTCAAAATGCAAATTTATACAAAAGTTTGTGGAATATACAATGCAATACAAAAATAGAGAAATGAAATGCAGATGCGAACTGATCCCGACCCATATCCTTCACTTGAAAGCTATAGGTATACTTCCGTTGGCCTAACGGGATATTCTTTCGATCCTGAAAAATATTTGCAAATTTTGGATGAGTTTTGCGAACTCAGTGAGTGATCATCATCGATGGCTCACCTAATCACATAACATATAATTCACATATCTCACTTTAATTCACATTGCACATTATTTTGCATTCAATACACTTAATCATTCATAATCTTCAGTCTTATAATATTATATGCATGAGACTCGTGTTCATTCTTATTGTTGTGACTGAGTGCCAATCACTTACACAAATACTGGCCCATAGGGCTCAGTCAGAATAGAGTTCACGGAGCAAAGCTCTACGTGGAAACGCTTTAAACTGGCTACTCAGGTCACAACGCCTTTATCTGAGCATGTATTTTATGAAATGCATCACATACTGATCATATCGTATCACATATGATGTTAAATCAGAAACTCACATTCATCGGACCTGAGTCCGGCATTCAACTTTCCTGAGAGTACACGTAACATACAAAATTTCACAACGGATGAAAACACTTCCAATACATGCCCAACTATTATACTCCTCGGACTTCAAGTTCGGAATTCAGAATCAGATCACAAACATTTCAATAATATGGAAATTTAAACAAGTTAAAATCATTCAGAACAAATCAATCCTGGGAAAAAATTTAGATTTACTCACAAGTTGCTCCTGAAGCTAATGCCTGGAAGATCTGGCAAAGTCTGGAGATTGACATTCCAGTTACCCCTCTATAATAAATAATATACACAACATCACAATTTGCACTATCATAAGTATTCGATAATGCATATGTATGGCATGAATTATGTATAATGCATGTTCATGATAATCTTAGGCACTATCCGTCATAAAATCGATCTCATTTGGATCAGTAGAGCTCTAGAAATCATCAAAATACTGAAGTAAGTTCAGTGGAATAACACCAGTTTATATCCTTTAAGAGCACACTCACTGAACCCGTCCCACTCTTTTCACTCAATCTCTCTCCATTCATTTTAGATAGCTATGATTCTTGGTGGAGATGTAGATCAATGTATTACGAATCCAGTGGTTCAAGAATCAGATCATTTGGGGGTCTAGAGAAGAAGTTATAGCTAAAAAAATCAAACATGTTTATGACCTCAATCAAAATGAACCTATTTTGGCGCGATTCCCATAACTTTCACAAACAATGTCGGATTGATCTCTTTTTTAGACTATTGGAAAGAGGACTTCGAGATCTACAACTTTTATGAAGACCTTAAAGACCAATTCTATCTCTCGACTTTTGTATCGTCTCACTTTTGCTTCGTCTTACTTTGCTTCGTCTCACTTTTACATCGTCTTACTTTCACTTTGTCTTACTTTTGTATTGTCTAACTTTCACTTCGTCTTACTTTGTTTCGTCTTACTTTTGTACCGTCTTACTTTCACTTCGTCTTACTTTGCTTCGTCTTACTTTTACATCGTCTTACTTTTGTATCGTCTTACTTTGCTTCGTCTTACTTTTGTATGGTCTTACTTTCACTTTGTCTTACTTTGCTTCATCTTACTTTTACATCATCTTAGAATTTCGTCTTAGAACTTTGTCTTAGAATTTTGTTTTAAAACTTCGTTTTAATTTTGCACTCTCCAGAATATCTCCACTTATAAAGATCATAACTTCCAACTCTGATGTCCAAAACTTTCATACTATATACCGTTGGAAAGATAAAAGAAAGATCTACAATTATCAAGAAGGCAACTTTGCCAAAATCTATCTAGATTAATCCAGATTTTTTCCCGAAGTTAGAACACAAAATTTACAATCAGCTCTCAACGTCCTGCACCCAGTTCTCAAATTCATGAAAACTTTTGAGATTCTTAAAGACAGAATTGAAATTCGTTGTCTTCATAAGAAATATAACCATATATCTCTAATTTAATCAAAATTAAGAATCATCTCATTTGGACAACTAGAGAAAACATTATGGCTAAAAGATTGAAGCACACCTAGTGAACATTTTCCAGATTTTCAAACCTTCAATATTTTACAACACCTAATCGCTCATAATCTTTCAAGACACTAAATTAACACTATATCCAAAATTTCCATCCCTAACAACACAGTAGTTATGAACAAATACGAAAATGCCATTTTCCATGAAAATGACAATAACTTATCAAATTTATTTCATAAATTCCCAACTTTAAAGGATTTATTCACTACTTACCTGCTGAAAACTCCAAAATCTTCAAGCCCTAAACTCCATATGATTTTCATACTTCACTGAGTACAATGACCAGCTTCTAGTTTTTCTTAGGGTAGAGGATACAAATGGCAAAGTGGGTTTGGTGTAGGAAAGGAAAATTATAGAAATCTCTTAGAAAGTGTTTAATGAAAAACTCTGTGTATGGGAAGAAAATTTGAAGAAGATGATGATGAAGAAGGAACTTAGACATATCACTTCACCTTTCAAATCTCAGAGAACAATAACCTACTTCTAGCAAAAGTAAAAAAGCCCAAGTGACACTTGTCACTTTCCTATGGTTTAAGTTCTAACCAAGTTCGTTTTGAACTAAACTTATTAACTCCCATCTTTACAAACCAATTATCTCCAAATATCTTTCAATTTCTTATTCCCTATTATAATATTTTATTTTTCTTTCACCATGCTCCATAAATTTCAAAGGTAACTCCTAAATTCACCAACATTCACAAATCCGATATTTCCACTAATCACTAATATTTCCAATGTCAAAACATTCATAATTCTAAAAAATTCACAAATCGATCCAATTATACCCGAAATTATTCATGAATGCATGCACAATTATTTTCATGTGCAGATAAATTCACTATTTATATGTATGTGTGTAAACGATCTAGAAGGGGGGTTGAATAGATCTTTAAAGCTTTTCGTAGAGTTCTACAAAAACACAGAATTAATACACATGAAATAATAAGATAAATTAAATTAAGTTAAGAGAGTAGGGAACAAGAGCAAACACTGTTTTTATAGAGGTTCGGTGCTAATACCTACGTCCTCTACCTAAGCTCCCACTTAGGATTTGGCAAACCACTTTACTGTACACTTTTTAGTTCAGTGTGAAC
>JAOSBP010000002.1:4254547-4272968 GCA_027563825.1 Erythroxylum mucronatum | reverse complement strand
AATAGTACAAACCATCTAGCACTAGTGATAATAGGGATAAAAGAAGTATCCTAGATGCCCTTATGAATAAAAATAGACGGGCTCAGATTTTATTTTTTATTTGATATCTTAATATATCTATAATTTTTATTATTATTTTTTGACACCAATTAAATTAACGGGGGCTAAATTTTAATTTTTTAACGTAGTTAAAATTTAAATTTAAAATTAAAAATTAAAAATTAAAAATTAAAAATTTTCAATAATATAATAGTACTTTAAATATTTTGCCCCCACTCAAAATAATTTCTAGATCCGTCCCTGGATGTGATCATGCTGAGAAACAATATGAAAAGCAATAACGGGTAAATTAGGAATTTCAGGTTTTATGTGATCGTATTGGCATAGGAAATTTCATGAACAGATACTAATAAACCCAAGGTTAAAACTTTAAGCTTTATGTTTTGGTGTGCAGTACAAAACCTTAGTTTGTGAGATGAAGCTATATCAAGATATGACGAGAAACGTACATGCTTTGATCCTTCTAACTTCTTCTTTGGATTTGGAATGCATGATACAATTGGTGGAAAGAATTCTTGCTAATGTTACAAAGATTGAAGGAAACCCATCAACCTTTTTCTGTTTCAAAAAATTGGACTTTCAATGTCAATAGTAGGTTAGCGCCCTTTCCATCTGTAAATTAGAGGTACAGACATCTTCCTTGTGTTAGGAATTAAACCAGCATATGGTATCTTTTAATTTCCCTGGATCTCTTATGTATAAAGCATTGTTGGATGTTTTCTTTGATATATGTTTTTGTCCGCTGGCAATGTGAGCAGCTACAAAGAAGAAAAATAGGGAAATGGATTTTTATTTGCAAACTTGAGTGCAAGAATCTTAAACACCCAAAGATGGTCCGTTTGGAGTGGACAAATCTCCAATACAATAAAAACAAATGACTCAATACCCAAATGAAACGTGTTGAACAGATTATTTATACTAGTAAGACCATAACAAACTTCCCAAAACTTAGCTAAACAAATAAGAAAGTGCTTGTGCAAACGTGCGAGTGTGGTTGCAGATATTCCTTGACATGTGGACGTGGTAATCATGGAGAATCTGTAGGTAGTTGAAGATTTCCTTTGGTTTTTGTGAGACCTAGGAATTTCCAGATACTGTTGACTTCTTCAATGGTGAAATTTTCTGTTGACGTGATTCTTATCTTTATCCTTCTAAAATAAGTTTGTTTTCAGGGGAGGTATCGTAACAGTGCATTCTCCTGAAAAGTTGACTTATCCTCAAGGCGAAAAGTGAGAAATTGTTCAGCAATGAGGTTATAACACTCTCAACTAGATTCTTCAAGTGGTCTTCCTGGCCATTGAATCAACAACTCAAGAGAATAAACTCCAGCTGACTCTGTCCAGCGATGTGAAAGAATTGTTTCAGGAGTGAAAACTAATTCCCAGTCTGGATTGATAGTTAGAGGGGCTGGAACTTTAGGTGCTTGATGTCCATCGGCTGGTCAACGGAGGGAGACATGAAAAATGGGATGGACCTTGGAATTTGCTGGTAGTTTAAGTTCATATGTTATTGGTCCAACACAATGAAGAATTTTGTAGGGAGCAAAGAAGCGAGAGGAGAGCTTAACATACCTATGATGAGCTAACGATTGTTGACAGTACGGTTGCAATCGTAAAAAACACATAATTACCAGCTGCAAAACTTCTTGTCAATGTGCATCAGCTTCTTGTTTCATCCTATTTTGAGCCTTCAAGAGTTTTCTTTGAGAAGTTTCAGCACAGCATCGTGTTCGATGAGCTTCTAGTTCAGCAATCTTAGTTTCACCATGAACAAAAGGAGAAATGAATGGAGGGTCACGGCCATAGACCAGCTTGAAGGGTGTGGTGCCAGTGGAAGAATGAAACTCAGTATTGAAAGAAAATTCAGCCCATGGCAGGTAGGTATTCCAATTATGTGGCTGTTCATGAGCAAAGCATTGTAAGTAAGTCTCTAAGAACCGGTTGACTACCTCTGTTAGGCCATCATTTTGGGGATGGTAAAAGGTGCTCATAAGTAATTTGGTGTTATTAAGTCGGAAGAGTTCCTGCCAGAAATAACTGAGAACATAACATCACAATCAGAAGTTATAGATCTCAGTATGCTATGAAGACGTACAATTTTCCTGCAGAAAATTTCAGCAATAGATTTGGCAGTATAAGGGTGAGCATTAGGAATAAAGTGTGAGTATTTGCTAAGCCGATCAACAACCACCAAGATAGTATCATTGCCACCAGACTTTAGTAGTCTTGAAATAAAGTCCAGTGAGATATCCTCTCAAATTCGAGCTGGTATTGGAAGGGGTTGTAAGAGACTAGCAGGTGCTAAGGTTTGGTACTTTGCTTGTCGACACACCAAGCAATTCTGAACATAAGTGCGAACATCCCGCTTTATCTTAAGCCAGAAAAAATTTGAAGAGAGCCTCTTTAAGGTCTTCAAATAGCCACTATGACTCGCAGTAAGTGTATCATGTGATTCGGAAAGAAGTTGTTGGCGAACAGTGGCGAAGCCAGGAATTTGTTTCAGAGGGGGCAATGTATATATATATTGTTTCAGGAGGGGCAACAACATTCTTTTAAGTAGAGAAGGCAACCTCTATATGCATACAGCATATATATATTCTTTAAAAAAAAAATTTTGATTGCCCACCCTCCCAATGCTGTAGCTTCGCTACTGTTGGCGAAGTGTGGTAATGTGTGGAACCACTAACCTTTCTTTGTAATAAAGCTTGCTGTCCACCACATGAAAATCTAGTTGAGTGGACGGGGCCTGTTGAACAGTTGCCCAGATATCACGAGTGTATAGGTCTTCTTGAAGGGAGTCAACCCTAGGAGCAAAGTCCAACGGAATTGGTATTGCAAGAGCTAAGAAATCAGCATGATGGGGTCTTCGTGAAAGTGGATCAGCACCGATATTTTCTTTCCAAACTTTGTAAACAATCGTAAAATCAAATGGCAAGAGCTTCATAAGTAACTGTTGCTGCTCATTAGTGGTCACATGCTAGTTTAGGAGATATTTAAGACTTCGATGATTTGTCCTCACAAAGAAATGACAACCTAAAAGGTAGTGTTTCCATTTCTGCAATGCTAACACAAGAGCAAGCAACTCCCTATCATAAGTGGATTTAAATCTGTTAGGAAAATGAAAACTCATTATTGAAATAGGCAATTGGATGATCAGATTGCAGAAGAATGACCCCTATTCCTTCTAATGAAGCATCACATTCCATCGTAAACGGTTGGGAGAAGTTAGGTAAGCGGAGGACAGGAGCCGTTGTCGAGGCTTGCTTGAGTTGTAAGAAGGCTTGTTTTGCTTTTGGAGACCAATGCTGCTTGTTTTGCTTTTGGAGACCAATGGAAAGCATTCTTCTTGGTGAGATCAGTTAATGGCTTGGCTATCAAGCCCTAACCTTGAACAAATCTGCGATAGTAACCTGTCAAATCCAAGAATTCGCGTAGCTTTTTCACATTACTTGGATTTGGCCAACCTAAAACTAATTGAATTTTATTATGATCAACACCAATTCCTTATGCTGAGATAATATGCCCAAGAAAAGAAATCCTGGGCTATCCAAATAAGCATTTGGAGGCTTTGGCATAATAGTGGTTTTCGTGAAGTAACTGCAAAATAGTCTGCAAGTGTTGGAGATGTTGTTCAACGAACGAGCTATATATTAGGATATCATCAAAAAAGGCGAGAACAAATTTGCGCAAGTATGGACGGAAAGATCATTCATAGTGGATTGGAAAGTGGAGGGGACGTTGGTAAGGCTAAAGGACATGATAGTAAATTCATAATGGCCGGAATGGGTACGAAAGGCTGTTTTATAGATATCAGCAGGGTGTACTCATATTTGATGGTAATCGGAACGTAAATCAATTTTGGGAAAGATGGAAGCGCTGTGTAATTCATCAAGAAGCTCATCGAAATTGGATATGGGATATTTATCCGGAATGGTGATTTGGTTAAAGTGTCTATAATCAATGCACATGTGCCATGTATTATCTTTTTTCTGAACAAGAAGAACAGGGCTAGCAAATGGACTGGTACTTGGCCTGATAAAACCTGAATTTAACAAACCAGTAACTTGCCTTTCAATTTCAAATTTTTGGAAATATGGGTGGCGATATCGGATATTTGGTGTTTTTGATTCGGGAAGTAATGGTATGATGTGGGTGTTTGGCGGTAAGGAGTAAGGTAGCATGTTCTACAAAAACTGATTCAAAGTTAAGCATTAAAATTTTTAACTTCTAGAGGGATAAGATTACCTGGTTGATACGTATCTTTAGAAAGATACTGGAATGTTGCTTCAATTGATTTTGGTGGAACCCCTTGTAGCTTATAACGCTTGTCGTTCAAGTTAAAAATCAAGAATAACTCATTCCAACCAGCTTGAACTATATTTAAGGAAGCCAACCATTTAATTCCCAGTATCAAATCTACTCTGCCTATAGAAAAATGGTAGTAATTTTGAGTGATGGTGAGGCCTGACAACTGAACAACAAGGTTAAGGCAAAGGCAGTTGCAACTGACGACCTGCCCATTGCCGATTTGCACACCGAATGTCGGTATAGGTTTAACTGGCAGCTGCAATTCTTCCACTAGTTTTTCATACACGAAATTGTGGGTAGACCCACTGTCAACAAGAATCAGTACTTGCCGTCTTTTGAGAGACCCCTGCAACTTCATTGTGGCACAAGAAGACTTCCCTAAGATGGCATGAAATGAGAATTCAGCAAACTTAGCAGATTCTTCGTCATATGGGCTTTCTTCCTTGATCTGATCGGTATCTTCTAGCTCCATAAGTGTGAGGGAGACCGTCTTGTAGCGATGACCAGGCCCAAATTTCTCATTACATCGAAAGCATAGTCCCTTGGACATGCAATTTTGCCTTTCTACATCCTATGGGCATGATTGTTGGCTACGAACTTGGGGTTGGGTTTGTGTGAAGGTGTTTGGAACCATCGAATTAGTGGAAGAAGTTGTAGCTGTGGCTGGTGGGTTGGATTTGGTCGAGTAGGGCCAGGTAGTGCTTCTAGGACCACGAGCATGGCTCACTTTTTGCTCAAATTCAATAAACTCATAGCCTTATAAATGGATCTGGGCTTGTGGATATGTACATCAGCCTTATGATCAACTCTCCGCCCGTTGAGGAACACGCCCAATAGACAGTGCTCAGGCTAGTTTTTAACTCATGCGGACTGTTTGGCAAACTCTTGTCAGTATGCTTGTGTCGTTCAAGTTTGTCAAATGCCACAGAGATGCTCGTCGAGATTTTGGAATTCTGCCGGCCTATAATTTTCTTGCAACGCCTTGACAAGTTCTTCCCAATACAGCATGGTTCGTTCACTATTGATCCAAGCAAAGAGATCAAGAGCGTCACCCTCCAAATACATACCAACAATATCGACCTTCAAATCTTCAGGTGTTTGGTAATACTGAAAATATTTTTCATCCTTCAAGATCCAACCTTGAGGATCTCCCCCTTCGAAACGAGGAAACACCATCTTAGTAGGAGGTCGGCGAGAGGGATTTTTCATCCACCAGGATAACTCGGTATTCTCATCTGTTTCATCTACCCAAGAGGGTGTTTCGGCTGCACGAGGTCCTCAGGAAATGTCAGCTCCTTTCCTTTGGGATTAAGCTTTCAAGGCTGCATCCATAGCTTCCATCTTTGAGGTAAGGTAAGAAAGGGGGGAGGGAGGTGGCGGAGGTGGTGGTTGTGCGGAAGGTTGTGATATTTCGCCGGAAGAAGAGCGTGTGGTAATCATTGTAGGATCTTAACCGTCTCTAATGCCCAAAATGGCAGGAGCTACTAGGAAGAAAAATAAGGAAATATATTTTTATTTGCAAATTCGAGTGTAAGAATCTTAAACACCTAAAGATAGTTCGTGAGGAGCGGACAAATCTCCAATATAATAAAAACAAATGACTCTATACCCAAATGAAACATGTTGAACAAATTATTTATACTAGTAAGACCATAACGAACTTCGTAAAACTTAGCTAAACAAATAAGGAAGTGGCTGTGCAATCGTGCAAGTGTGGTTGCAGATATCCCTTGATATGTGACAGTGATAATCATGGAGAATCTGCAGGTAATTAAGATTTTCCTTAATTTTTGTGAGACCTAGGAATTTCCCGATACTGTTGACTTCTTCACTGCTGGCATTTATATTGGCTGAATGTAGTGGAGGTTGCTGCCAGGTATTGTATCCAAGGTTCTAAATTCCAGATGAATATGTTCGATTTACTGCAATTGCAGACGAAACAAATGCAATTCTGGAAAATGCAGTCATGTTTATGACAAACCGAATCGTAATGACGATATTACGGTTGCAATTATGGTTTAATTAGGAATCGTAATTTAAAACCATGATTGTATCTATGCAATGTGCTGTAGGAAAGAATGATTTGGGTCTTAAAAGACTTGAAAATGGTCATATTGTGTTCCCTGAGAGCAAGCATGTACGGCAATGGTGTGTTTGAAGGCATTTGGTAATTTTGTTTCCTTAATCTATCAGAGCTAGGGCTTATGTAAAAAGGCATGTTCTTAACCTAGCACACAAATTATAATTTTTTGAAAGAGAAGCCAACTTCTTTACTTAATCCAGATGTTTATTCAATCTATGCTTGGACAAATAAATTAAATGAAGTGCATAAGTTATTGATTTTTATGTATTTTAAATTACTTTTTGTTAAATTATTTTAATTAAATTTGTCATTGTTTTAAAATTTGGATAAGAAATTAAATAGGTTTAAAAGTTAAATTGGTAATAAACATAATAAAGATTGGAAATTATTGAAGAATTTAAAATAGTACTAAAAAAGAATTTTTATTTATTTATAGAAGAAATTTAATTTTAATTGAAAATTTTATATAAATTAACAAGAATAATTAAAAAATTAGTCAGTTTAACGTTTTTATGGATTCAAATTTTTAATCATTAAAAATTGTTATTGAAATTGTTTCAGTGTAAATATAATTCAATAAAAACGTGTAAAATATTTTGTTTTAGTATTTAAATATTATATTTTTGTATTTTTTAATTATGAATATACCTTTTATAATAATTGAAACTATCCGATAAGGAAAAACTTGAGTTGCAAAGGTTCACTTCTTCCGCAAGTCATTTTCTATTGTGTTTATTCCCATATACTTCGCTTGTTTTATAAAGGGCATCTCTTTCGGTCTTTCCCTTTTGTCTAAAGTCTTTTGCTCTCTTTTTCACGTAATGGCTTCTTCTCTTGAAGTGCCAGCATTATATTGTAGCTTATTCCAACTTTACATGCTCCATAAATAAGGACGGTCCTTTGCTTTTACTTTGTTAAACAGCCTAAAGGAAATGGTGATCGTCTGAGGAATCTTTTAGTCAGTAACTGTAGTACGAGTGGGGTCCTCAAGCATTATCCTATCTAGATCCCACTTTCTTGCTATTTGTCAACAGTCTTAACCCTCCCATGGTTCCACCTGTTTGTCGGTGGTCTATACCCAGTAAGAATTCTCGGTTTTTTTCTCTGTTAATCGTCAGTGGACCAATTCTTTCTAACCCCTTTTGTACGTTTTCCCAGTTAATGCTATATGCTCGTGTTTGTTGATTGTCTCGTGTTTTTTCTTTTGTGCTTCTTGGAATAAGAGAGAAAGAAGATGGTGTCTGGGACATCTGAATCGTTGAAAGCCGAGCTTCCTGTGGAACAAGGTCATTTGTTCCTGAATGGAGATGTTAAGACTGGTCTGGTTCTGGTAGACGTCGTTAATGGCTTCTGCACTGTTGGAGCGGGAAATTTGGTGTGTCTATTGGACTTTTGTTGTCTGGTTTTTTGTCGTTTGTTATGTAAAATGATTGTTGTAAAGTTTTGTGCTTTTGTTGGTTATATCGCTGTCAGGCTCCGAAACAGCCCGACAAGCAAATATCCGAAATGGTGGAAGAATCTGCGAGGCTTGCAAGAGCTTTCTGCGAGAACAAGTGGCCTGTTTTCGCGTTCCTTGATTCACATCATCCTGATATACCAGAGCATCCATACCCTCCTCACTGTATTATTGGAACTGATGAAGCTAGATTGGTTCCAGGTGATCTCCTAGTCCCTTGTGTTGTTTCTGTTCTTGTTGACTTTTTTGTTTGAACTGTTCTCTTTAGATTTCTATTATGTAAAGGAAACTTATGATGATTTGCTCAAAAGAATTTTGTGGTGGCTTGAGTGCTCGTCTGGGTTTCTATGGCTCTTATGTGTTGATTTATGTCTATGGTCTCTGCAGCCTTGGAATGGTTGGAGAATGAACCAAATGCCACGCTTAGGCGCAAGGATTGTATTGATGGTTTTGTTGGCTGTATTGAGAAAGATGGTTCCAATGTTTTTGTGGACTGGGTTAAGAACAATCAGGTTACCAACGTAAGCTTTTTTTTTCTTCCCTTTTCTTTAATTTCTTGTTGAAGAACAATAAGTTATCATCTGCAAACTAAAATCAAAGTGACTATGAACACATACTTGTCTGTGTAGCTACTGGTGACTGGGATATGCACAGATTTATGCGTCCTGGATTTTGTTTCTTCAACACTTTCTGCAAGAAATCGCCGTCTGCTTGCTCCTCTAGAGGATGTCATTGTCTACTCTCATGGCTGTGCAACCTTTGACCTTCCAGTTCATGTTGCTAAAGCCATCAAAGGTGCAATAGCACATCCACAGGTAATTGAGACACAACTTATGCTCAATTCTTCTATTCTGCCAGGGGATTGAGATCTGTGAACTTAAATCTAGAATTTAAGGGCCTGTAATTTTTGATGGCTGCAAGTAGTGCCTCTGAAGTTTCCATTTTCTGTATTCTTGAAGTTGAACTGAATCAGAAGATTGGGATAAAATAAAATGTGTGATTCTTTAATTTTCTGCGTACAAGTTCTGCCTCTTTCTTTTCTTGTCTCTATGTGTCTGCACACTTTTTGATAGACAAAAACTCTAACTCATACAAGGTCAGTCTATTCCTTCTGGTGTGTGCTGAATTTGTAGTTTTCCTTGATTAAGATTGCAGATTTTGGCTTTGTTTTGGTGAATTAGGAAGTAAGCAAGAAATTACTTGTTTCTTTATCTCCAATCAACACAGTGGATTTAACATATAAAACGAGGCTCTTCTATTGAATAACTTGAGTTGGAGACCAGTGTGTTTGAGGACTAGAATGTGATCCTAGAGTTTTGTGGACTTTTATGAATTGGTGAGCACTGGATAGCTAATCAGATGTTGCTTAATTAGAAACGGAATGCTGACTGTGTTGAATCGTTTCTAGGAGGTTATAAATCAAATGATTAAACTGAGCCAGAGAGGTGCCTTTTGTTTTTTCTCCATCATTAGGCCTGTAAAGGGAGAAATGGGACACAGTTCGAGGTTTGCTTAAAAGGGGGTTTCTGTTTACTGTTCGAGACCAATATCTCCTTCTCCTCTTGATCATATTGTCCGTTGATGTACCTATCTAATTCATTAGTAATAATTGTGTTTGTTGAACTTTGAACTTGGGGCCATGTTTAGTTGGTTTGCCATAACTTGCTTACATGAATGCACAGTATCCACTTGAACTTAATATTTCTTGGATAAGTTATTACCTTTCCAAAGCAAAGGCAATACATGAGATAATGGGTTGTTTACTTCATGGCAGGAGTTGATGCATCACGTAGGCCTTTACATGGCTCAAGGAAGGGGAGCCAAGATTGTATCGGAGGTATCCTTTAGTGCACAGCCATTGCCATGATCTTATCTTAGCACATACCCTGACTACTGGCAAACCAGGCTTTACGACAGATATAAAGATACTATAATGTGCGTTGGATAGTATTTGTACACATTGGTTTTCATAAAGTGGTGAACCTGAGGAAGTTTCATATCTGAAACTGTTTATGGCATAGTAGGCTTGTACATAAAATTTGCTTATTACCCTTCGTTTGTTGTCATCCATTGCAGTAAATAAATGACTAATGTACTCTTCTGTGCTCTCCATACTTGCTATTGGTGCTTGATCTTTTCTTGCATTTAGTTTCAATTATCTAGAAACATATTACCAGCCTGTTGAAAAACTGGGGAGCTGAAATGTTCCCTAATTCTATGCATTTGCAAGTTCAGGGATTCAAAGTTCTTCATCCTCTGCATCGTCATTTCCAACCACTTTCTGGTCTTGACAGCCTTGGACTGCAAGCTTGTTCTGTTCTTTTAGCTTGGTGAAGCTAGCAAGCTCTTAGTGCTTCTGTGTTAGCGTTGTTTCAAAGGACCAAAGCGTTCCAAGAATCCCTCCAGGAAATGTTCTCCATGTTTTGTGCTTCAGTGAACTTTTTTCTACTAAAAACTGTTTGAAGCTATTGTTTAATAATCTAAACTACATGAGTTCTAATTTCTTTGTTTGTGTTGAACTTCATAAATTATCAAAGGTACTTTCAGAGCTAATTAGAGCTAACATAAAGTCTCCAAATCAAGTAGATCTTACTGGGAGGAAGAAACTAAATAACAGGACATGAAAAAAGCTTTGAAGAATCTTGAAGCTGACTTACTCTCTAACAATTCATTGCATGCACAAAACCTTGGAAAGATGAAAGAAAAAAAGAAATTCTTTTGTTGTTTAGTTTTACAGCAAAACGAGAACCCTGCATATTGTGTTGGCCTATTAAACGTAAATTAATATTCTAGAAAACCAAAATCAAATGATGCAAGACAGGTGCATGAACAATAAAATGAAAAAAAAAAAACTTTGCAGATATCTTGAAGTACTTCTTGCCATTCTCTGGAAAAAGATAATATGTACCCTGTTCAACATCAGAAGAGAACAAGAAGCTGTATATACCTTGTTCCATATCAGGAGAGAAACAAGAAGCTTTAAGTAGAATGTAAGTAACAAAAGTGGAGATAATGAGCCAAGAAGGATCAAGTTATATAGGCCCTGATTTGAAGCCATTGTATTTCTTTTGCAGCACTGGCTGCATACGGGAGAAGAGTGAATGTTTTTGCTTCTTTGGTCCAAAGATAAAAGACTGCAAAGGGACTCGAGACCGACTGTGTGAATGTTGCAGGTGGGTGGGTCGATTGCCCCTTGGTCCTGAAAGCTTAAGGTCTTCATTCATCTTTGTCAGAGTTTTATCAACATCGAGTTGGAGCGCTGTTATATGATCTAACCCTGCCTGCAATTCATCTGCAACCTTGTTATTCTCTTGTTTCATGTTTAAAACCTCACCTTGGAACTTTGCAGCCTGATGGGTTTTAAACTTAAAATCGCCCACTTCAGCACTTTCCTTTAAAGCAGATGTTATCTCTTCTTGAATGTCACATAGGGATGAGAATCTACTGTTCAATTCATTTTTAAGCTGTCCACTTTTCTCTAACCAGACTGTGAGTTCAGCATTTATTTCTCCGAGGTGTTTGTATATTGGCTTTGCATCTGACTTGATAGAGTATCTTCCAGCACTACTTCCCTCTTGCTTCTTTCTCTTATCATCAATCTTTGATAGCTCGGATTGTAAATCTTTGACTTCGGTGTCAAATTTCTGTATCTGGTGGAATGTTGTGCTAAACCTTAACCAGAAATCCAAGTTCTCCTCTAGAACTTCGTCGATGCGTGACCTGAATCTTTGTTCAATCTCAGATGGACCTTCTGGCAGGATCATCAGCATTGCCTCGATAGCATCTTTCTCTTCTGCTATAGGTTCTGTCTCTGTGCGTTTCTCAGATTCATAAGGCTCTCCAATACCTGCTTGAAGAAGGCTGAGCTTCTGACGTAAGTACTCAATCTGCTCATCCTTCTTTGCATTAGCAGTCTTTAATTCTCTCAGCTGCAATGTGCTATCAAAGCGGCTATCTTCATTCTTTTGCTCTGCTTCGACAAGCTTCTTCTTGGCTTCCTTGTAATTGCGAAGTAAATTCGTGTACTCTGTCAGCAAAGCTTTCTCTCTATTTTCAATACCATTCATGAATAACTCCTTCCAATCTGGTTCATCATCTTTCCTTTTTATTTGTTCTTGAGTATCTTCCATCTCAGTTGATGATTGGAGTGGCTTGGCGCTTTCTCCAAGCAAATCAACTTCAGCGGTACAGTTTTCTTTCTGTACAGAATCTGAAAGCCTGCCCTGAGTTTCCTTCAAACTTTTTTCATCAGGAAGGTCAACTTCCTGTTCATCAAATTTGCTATCTACAGAAAAGAAAAAAAAGAATTTCACAATCAGATTGCTCGTGCTTATATACCAAGAAAAGAGAAAGAATCAGTCTTTATCTAATTTTTCTTTTCAGTATAACCAGATTTACCCGAAATTTTGAGCTCCTTTTCTGGCTTCACATTCTGCTGTTCCTCCTTGTCACTAAAAGCAATTTCAGCTTCTTGCATTTTGAACGCTTCCTGGGATCCAAAATTAGCTAAAGAACCTTCACTTGTTTTCAGCAATTCCTGTGATACATGCTCGACAGGAAGGTCTAGCCCTTTGGCTTCACTTTGGTGTTCAAGTTGAACTAAAGAGGCTGAAATCTGGGTCTCCGTTTCCAGCTTCACTTTCCCTGGCTCCTCGGAGTTGGAATTAGAAGCAAATGCTTGTTCTTGTTCTTTTTTATCTTCTTGCAATTCAATTTTAACTGGATTACCTTCTTCTCCTTTAAACCTTTCTTGTCCTTTGGATTCTTCTTGGGATTCAAGTTGAGGTAAAGAATCTCGTTGTTTGGACCCTTGAGATTCGAATTCAACTAGAGAGCCGTTTTCCATTTGCTTTGTAACGTCAAGCTTCTCATCTTGCTTCACATTTTTATTAGGGAGATGATCATGAGTACAGCGTGCCTCGGTTAATTGTGCATGAAGGCTGTTATTCTGCTCTTGAAGACTCTGATTTAGGTCCTGAAGTCCATTCAACTTTTCCTCCATTTCTCTTATTTTTATGGTCAATTCGTTTTTGCCATTTACTAATGTTGTCTTGTCATTTTCCAGGGTTCTAATCTGTGATTGAAGCTCATCTGTTTCTGTTCTCAATGTCTGTATATGAGCAGTTTGTGATGAAATTGCAGATTCCAAGCTAATCACCTTCTCAACAAGCTCATCAATCTTCTCTGCCATGTCTATCACGGTAAGAGGAGAATTAAGTCCATCAGACTGCTCCTTAATTTTCTCCTGCTGTGTTGCTTGTGTACTAACACTTGTTTCTTGGTCCGAACTTTTCAACTCTTCCGCTACTTCCACTGAGTCATCTTTGGCTTGTGGCTTCTCATGGTCAATTTTCTCACCGTTTAAGAACACATCCCTGAGAGACTTCATTTGCTCTTGAGCATTCTTAATTCTTTCGGCTTCTGCAACCGCTTCTTCTGCAGATTTTTCTTGCCTCTCTCGCAACTGAGTCAACGTCTCTTCGCAGGATTTCAAGGCCGCTGATGCCATCAGTGTTCTAGCTTCATCATCTTCAATGACAATGCCTGCACCAAATTCATCTTGCAAGAGACACACCTTCTCTTGCACTTGTCTGATTTCCTCTTCGATTTCCCAGTACTTAGCTATCCCGCTTTCATAAGAACTCTTTACAAACTCTTTCTCCGTTTGCAAAGACAGAATTTCTTTCTGAAGCTTGTCGATCCGTTCAAGTCCTTCAGGTTTGCTCAAACCAGACTTAAACACAGGAAGGGATGGGCTTGCTCCTTTCATTGACCTTTTAGGTTGCAATTTCTTTGCAGCTGATGTAATAGCGCCTTTCAAGTCCTTAGGAATCTTTGGGACCTTGGGAATGTTTCCTTTTGACACTTCTGGAGGCTTCTTTGAAGCTTTGGGTGGAGGTTCATCATCTTCTTCTTCCATGGCAAGCTGAACCTGTTCTGGAAAAACATAAGCAATGGTGTTGTTGGCATTTTGTAGCTCCGTCGATATGTGGTCGTAACGTTCAGCTAAGGCTCGATATGCGCGATAAGATTCTTCGACAAAGTTTATCAGCTCTGGCCTCTTCTTATAGTACATTTCAGCTCTCTTTGAAAATGAGTCTCCATCCTCTTCTATGAGCTTGAGAGTGTAGTGAACTTTCTCTTCCATATCTGCAATTGCCATTCAGAAAGGTTAGCAGCTTTGCAACAGCAGAACACAATCAATTTAGCTAAACACAAGTAAATTTCAGTCTATTCTTCTGGTTATGAAGGTTATGAAGTTGCTGAACTTTGGTATCTTTCTTGTGCTTGTCTTAAAGATATCAAATTCATGAACTAGACCTCAGTGAGTCAAAACGGAAAGGAAGATCATCTACAGAATTCAGATTTTCTGAACAAAGTTTTAAGATTTATATAAAAGATAAATTTTGATTTCTGTCATTGCAATATGAAAATGGAAACCCTCGTCAATTTTTTAGTTAAAAATCTAAATCACACCTAAATTTTTTAAAAAAGTTAAATAAAAATTTATCTTTATTTATAATGTTACATTATAATATAACGTTCTCAAAACAATATTAATATCATCTTAAATTTTAATATATAATATCTTAGATTTATATAAAAGAGAAATCTTAAATTTTAACGTCATTTAATTCATGTTAATTTATAATAATTCAGCCAAAAATTCACTTATCCATCGTCGCAACTGGATAATTAATTTATAACAATAACAACAACCCAGTAAAAATTTTGCTGATACATGAGGTTTAAAAAGGTCTAATAATACGCAGCTTTATCTTTAAATAGTAGAGAGGTTGTTTCCCATTGAATAATCAATATACAATAACAAGAACAATAATTACATCCAATATGAATCCTACTGGACGACAAGGTCTGGGAGATGTTTAATAATACGCAACCTTATCTCTAATTAGTAGAGAGATTATTTCCACATGACGCACATAAATAATCAATCTAAAAATGGAATTTAGTTTTTTTAACAATGGACAAAGTTGAAATTTGTGTCTTATTATATCGATATTTTGCACAAAAAATTAAGTAAATCTTTATTTTTTATCTTTTGTATCATTTTTACATCCTATTCAAGTAATAACGACACCGTTTCAAAAGAAAAAAAAAGTAAAATGCACTTACCGTGAAGGTTTTGCTCGAGCCATTTGGATTGCTTTGTCCGGATATGGCTTGCCCACCACCATGAATAAGCATTACTTGCAGCTCTCTGCAACATCTTTTTGTCCTCCTCCTCCTCTCTCTTTTGGTCTCTCTTACCCTCCTCTTATGTAAGAGACATGCAGCTTTCTTTTTCTTCTCTTCCTCGCTCTACACCACGAACGTGCTGCTTTGTTGACCAAACAAACATGCAACCCTCTCTTTCTCTTTACTTCAATAATGGATTACAAGACATGGAACCCAACTCTTGTCCTTTTTGTTTAAGAAAATTAAACCCAAAAAAAAAAAAAGGACAGAACTCTCTTGATCATGTTATGTCTGTGTGTATGTAATATGTTTTTTGTTCTTTACTTTGTTTATGTTGGAAAACACTAATTATAGGATCATGGATGGGAGCAATTTTCGCCTGGATTTCGCTATTTGGAATTTGGAAAAAACCCCATTTCTCTACTTTTTGGAATTCTTTTATAGAATAAAAAATTACCAAAAAAAGAGAAATGCAGCAGGTTAATGAATTTAATATTGTCATAAGCAATGAAGACTATAATAACTTCACTAATTTGGCAAAGTTGGGATTTAAAATTTTGGTTTAAAATAAGAGATTTTATTGATGTTTTAAAATCGGACCAGAAATAAAATTAATTAAGCCATCATAAAATTGGTTAAAGACTAGAATAAAATTGAAATTTTTGAAAAAATATTTAAAAAATTGTCTTTACTCTCTAAAAATTTTAAAGATTGGTTAAAGAAAAGACTGTTAAATAAAAATTAATTTATTTATTTAGGGGGCGGTTGGTTTGTATAGGAGAATAGTAATAAGAATGAGAATGAATGTAGTGAAGAATGAGAATAAATATTATCATTATAATTATGATAGTTAGGTAAGAGAAATGAATGATTATTATTACTATTGATGGTGGCTGATTTATAAAAATATTAAAAAATAAAAATTAGATAATTAAATAATTATTTATATTTTAATTAATTATATAATAATTAATTAATTACAATATATTAATTAATTATAATAGTATAATTAATTAATTATAATATTTTAATTAATGAACGGATTATATTTTAATTAATTAAAATATTTTAGTTAATTATATTGTAACTACAATATTGGAGGAATGACTCTCCAAAAATTAAGAATGAAATTATAAGTAATCTAATTATAGCCTCTTATCAAATTTTATTTTCCATTTCATACGGAGTCCCCTCTCTTTATACCTATCAAACAAGCACATCCTTAATTATATAACTAATTAATTTATAAAAACTAACATGTCAATTTATAAATTGATCAATTTTTTATCAATAAAATTTATTAAATTAACTAAATTAAAAATTGAATCAAAAAAATTAATAAATTCAAAATTTTATTATTGATTTGATTTTTAAAACATTCGACTTGACGCTGAGTTTCGAAGAAGATTAAGAGGATAGGTTGGGTATTTAACATTAGTATAGTGCTGACATGAGAAATGGTGATGGACCCTTGTTTTTTTGTTAGTAGGCGGCAGGATCTGGCCGGGAATTAATTATAAGCTCGGGATTTCTTATATAATAATGATCTAAAATTCTAATTTATCCCTCGAATTATTTATTTATCAGTCCAAAAAGTGAAAATATTAAAAATGATAAATGTAAGATTGAATTTGAGACGTATACATATGAGACTCAATCAATTTTTTCTTTTTATAATATGAGATCGTTTAAATTTGATTTAACCGAGTTTATTAAATTTTAAAAATGATATATTTAAAATTAAAATAATATTATTGTATTTAAATCGATATAACTTTTTATTTGAATCAGTTAATTAAAATCGGTATGAACTATTTTTATAAATGTGAATTTAGTCAATTAAATGTCATCTATTAATTTTGAATTAATTAATGTTATCATTAAATATCAATTAAATTGAGCTAATAATTTAATTTTAAATAATTAACGATGATTAAAAAAACTGAAACAATTCAATTGATTCAACCGTAAAAATCTTAAGCTGACTAACTTTTTGATTTGGTTTTTAATTCTTTGGCTTGATTAACTTTAATAACTCTTATTGTTAAAAATTGATTAGTTTATTAATTAACCAATAGAATTTTCCAAGTTAATCAATTTTTATAACTAAAATGAACCAACTAATTTTTATTTAATAGTCTCACTTTTTATATAAGCTTCAGATCCTTCAACGAGTAAAAGCAGTAAAGACAGTCTCTTTTAATCATATTTTAAATTCTTCGATTTTATTTAATTCTTAACTAATTTTGTGACGATGTAATGTTAGTAAAATCTTTTAATCCTTAAATCTCTTATTTTATTCTTATTTTTAAAATATTGATAATTGACGTATTAAATAATTTATTCAACTATAATTTATAAATTATGATACATTTATTTATGAATTATATTCAAATAAATCTCTACTTGAATTTGATCTTACCTTTTAAAGCATTATACTCAATTCAAGATTAAAAAATTAAGTCTAATTTAACTAAACATATTTTGAGTATAACTAATCATGTGAAACTATTCGAACTTAAATTAGCCCAGTCTAAAATTAATAAATCAAATTAAATTTAACTGAAACTTGGCTCAAACTCGATCCTGACGTGTATGCCTAACCCCACAGCTACATGTGATCATTTGCAAACATATGACAAACCACTTGTGGTCCCATTCAGTCACACCACAAAACTAACCTCTTCTACACCATGAAATATCAACATCTAGCCACCACCCTTGCTTGTTCCTGCTTGCAAATAATTAAATGCCAAGTTAAACCAACTCAAAATCCCCTTTCATGGAATCCAGAGTCCACATCAACAACAGACCTAACCAAACTACTGCAAAGCACAGTTCTGAAGAAGAAGAAATGGCAGTAAATGACATTAGTATAGCATACACATTGTTCATATAATTCATCAATACAAACAGATCAACTCCATCCCTTCTTGGAATTTTCCTTCCAATCTTGAAGATCAGCTGTCTATTCATCAGATGACTACTGTCAATGCTTAACTCATTAAAGCTACACATTCATTTTTTTTTCCTTTCTGATCCTTTACCGTGTATGTATCTGTAAGGAGTGATCTCAGCAGCTTGATTTTGCTCCTTGAACTTGAAGGAATGCTTGTACCTTCTCAATTCAACACCAGAAGCTGATTCAGATGCAAGTTTTTTTCAATTTTTTTAATTTAATTTTCCGTATCCTCATTTCAGTCGTGTGTATCAGATCATATTCTTGAGACGCAGCATCAGGTCCAGTAAGAATCGTCCAAGACTATCAGCAATCAACCGAAGGACTCAACTCTGAAGAGAAGAAAGCCACTCCAT
>JAOSBP010000002.1:4226137-4237983 GCA_027563825.1 Erythroxylum mucronatum | reverse complement strand
AAAGGTTAATTTTGGAAGTAAAATTATAAACATGCATACAAAGTCAAGAATGACACTTATTTTGAATAATTAAAATGAATCTAAAACGACACTTATTATGAATCAGATGGACTATTATAATATTCACAATTGTGTTATGCAATTTATGATGTTGTTGTCGACAGTGGGCTTAAAGTTATGAGAATAGTAGCAACCAAATCCTTTGTTGCTACTACTATACGTCTTTTTTTGTGGTTGTAAATACATATCTTCTCACATAGTATGATGTAGGAAAAGGGGAGAAATATGGGGGAAAAGGGAGTTTAGGTTAGGTTTTTATTTTTCTTTAATATTAATTAATTAAATAAATTAATATTTGGTGTGGAATTTTACTTGCACCTGGCATCTACGTGGAACTTATTACATTTGACGTGGCTTGGCACTTCAACTTCATTAACAAGAATTTAGCTATAAAGGGTTCGAAGTACCTGACTACAAGCTATAGCTTTTAGTTCAAGGGGTATCAGAGCTCCAAGTATGGTCCTGGTTTAGCCCCACGTCTTCTGTTCGTGTTCCAACACAACCATTGGTTCCGATCATTGTGAAAATATGCAAGCGAAATCTTGGTGGTTATAAAGTGTTCGAAGTACCTGACTACAAGCTATATCTTTTAGTTAAATGATTTTTTATTTACTTGTTTGAAATATGGTTTTACAAAACTTCTTCTGCAATATTTATTAGATACAACTCAAGGAATTGACTATTCCTGTATAGAATACTAACCATGCATTCATTACTCATTATCTTTTCACTTCTTATCAGTTATGTTTATGTCATTATTTTTTTTGATGAAACGTAAAAGGTATATTCATTAAGGAAAATATGTACATCTGCACAGGGGCATACCCCAGTCAAGGATACACCGAGTCCAAAAATGCCATAGGTCCTAAGATGGACCAAAACAACTAAAAGCCCAAAAACAGACAAAAGCCCAACACCCTTAGGTTTCTTTGCTACACTAAAGCCCCAAAAATAGAAAGCCATGAAGCCATGTTTATGTCATTATTATTCATGCTTGTATGCCTATTTTTACATTTTTAACTATCTATTTTACATATTTAGATCCATATTCTCTCAATATATTTCTTTGGAAATGTTTGTTTTATTTAGCCCAAGTCTTTTATTATTTGACCTAAGTATAAATACTCTCTTAGGGATAGGGAAATATAACTTTTGATCATATAATTTCTTGTGTGCCGCTGGCCATATTCAGAGGAGAAACCCTTCTTGTTCTTTTCAACTTAGGAATTAAACATCACTTATCAACTGAATCAGATTGTAGTGTGATTTTGATCCTAAACAACTTTCTTGGTTTATTTTTTACCCGTTATTTAGGTTGCTTGAGACAAGTTCTTCGTGAGGTCTAGTAGGTAAATTTGAAACCCTACGTATCGGAATTAATTTTGGAAGATTCGAATCTACCCTCTTTTTGTTTCCTTGAATCCGAACTTTTCAATCTTTTAATTCTCTCTGTGTGTGTGTGTTATTTGGTATTAGAGCATTGGTGTGGAGGGGAATTCTTATTCAACTCCATCGAAAATCAAGAAACCTCCGCCCATCACCATCCAATTATCGTAGGTTCATCAATTCAGGTGTGCATTAACTTTCGGCCTAGGGTTTTTAATTATTCTTCTTATTTATTTTGTTGAAACTTTCGGCCTATATTAAAAAAAAGTCTGAAAACTCTGAAAAAAAGTCTCGAAAAAGAGTTCAAAAAATTCCTGAAAAAAGTTCAAAAAGAAGATTGAAAAAGTCCGAAAAAAGTCTAAAAGCAAAAGTCGAAAAAAATTCGAAAAAAAACTCAAAAAAAGTTGGAAAAATTTTGAAATTTTGTTTCTTTGTTTCGTCATACGCGCACTTACTAGTTGGTTCAAAATTTTCGCACCATTTTGATTCTTTTGATCAGTTGAGAATTGATTCTGAGTAATGATTTGAATTTCAGAGGGCATTGAGTGGTAAAAGGCAAGAGTGTGTGAGCTTATTTGAGGAAGTCATTGCCGTGACTTAAACATGAGGGAAGTGACATCATTTGAGTGAAACACGTAAGGGACTATATGAGGTTGTTTATTACTAACCTTGTTTTGTAGGTATATCATTTTATCTACAATATCACAGGGAGGTAGTAATGACGACAATCAAGGGGGAGATGCAAATATCATTTTCACTTTGAGAGCTATGCGGCAACAATTTAAGAGGTTCAATCTGGCCTTAACTGAGATTAGGGGACAGATGGATGAGCTCAAACAAGAAAGACGCGAGGAACCTCAGGTGAGACATGCAGGTGTACGCTAGCAACAACCACCACCTCATAGGCCACCACCTCGGTATGAGCCAGAGGAGGATGACTTTGAGGAGGAGGAGGAGTTTGAGGTACACAGACCTAGGAGAGCTCAGAGAGTTGAGCCATTTAACAGGAGAGATAGAGACCTTAAATCCATTAAGATGCAGATCCCAGCCTTGAAAGGAAGGAATGATGTAGAGGCTTACCTAGAGTGGGAAAGGCAGGTGGACTTGTGTTTTGAGTGCCACAATTTTTCTGAAGATAAAAATGTAAAGCTAGCCGCTGTTGAATTTACAGATTATGCACTAATACGGTGGGATCAGTTGTGACATCTAGAAGAAGAAATGGACAGATGCCAGTTACTACCTGGGACGATATGAAGGCTTGCATGAGGAAGTGGTTTATGCCTTCTTACTATTACACAGAGATGCACTAGAAACTTCATAAACTAACTCAGGGGTCTAAATCAGTGGAGGACTACCACAGGGAGATGGAGGTGGCTATGATCTGAGCCAACATAAAGGAGGAACCGAAGGCAACCATGGCGCAATTCTTGAGTGGTTTAAAAAGGGATATAACTAATGTCATAGAATTGCAACACTACGTGGAGATTAAGAACATGGTAAACATGGCCATAAAGGTGGAGAAACAAGTCAAAGCTAGAGTGGCAACAAGGAGTGGGGCGACTTCTACCCAATCATGGAGTTCAAAATGGCCCAAGAGAGAGCAGAAGTTGAAAGACAAGGGGTTGGACTTCAAGGAGACACCCAAAAGGCTGAATGTAGGGTTTGACCCTAAAGGTACAGCTAACATCCAAGTTTCTTCTATTAAGCATTCTAGCATTAAATGTTTGAGGTGTTTAGGTACTGGCCATATTGCATCTTAATGTTGAAATAAGAAAGTCATGATTATGAGGGATAATGAAATGATTGATTTGGAGGATACTGGTAGCGAATTTGGGCTTGTTGTTGATAATGATTTTGAGGATGATAGTTGCTTTGAGAGAGCTGTTACAGGAGAAGCACTAGTAGTTAGGAGGGTACTGAGTGCTAGGGCCATAGATGAGGTTACAGATCAAAGAGATAATCTTTTCCATACGAGGTGTTTAATTAGTGAGAAAGTATGCAATTTGATCATTGATGGGGGTAGTTGCACTAATGCAGCTAGTTGTACTATGGTACAGAAATTGGGTTTGACATGTAAGAAATATCCGGAGCTGTACAATTTACAGTGGTTCAATGATAGTGCTAGTTTGAAGGTGACTAGGCAGGTTGTAGTACCATTTTTAGTTGGGAGATATGATGATGAGGTGTTGTGTGATGTGGTACCAATAGAGGTTGGTCATATGTTACTTGGAAGACCTTAGCAGTTTAACAGAAGGGCTAACATGATGGGTATACCAATAGGTACTCCTTTAAGTTTAAGGGTAGGAATTTTATTCAATTACCTTCATCACCTCATGAATTGTACCTAAACCAGATAAAAGTACGTAAAAGTGAGGAGGCTTCGAGTAGTGAGAACAAAAAAAGTGAAGAGAGAAAAGAGGCCCAAAAGAAAAATGAGTTTGGCCCAATGGTGAGTGACTGCACAGGTGAGGAAAAGAAAGTGAGATGTGTAAGAGAGAAGAGCTCAGAAAGAGAAAAGAAGAGAAAAAAGTGAGTTTGTTTGTTAAAAGAAAAGACTTGAGGAGAGTGACAAAAGAGAAAATAACACTAATAGTGGTGAGATACAGAGAGTGTTTAGTTTCGAACACTAACTCTCTTGATGCTTTGCCTAGTGTTTTTGCTTTGGATCATAGGGGTGATGGTCCGTTCCAGGTGTTGAAGAAGATAAATTCCACTGCCTACAAGATTGACCTGCCAGGTGAGTATTCTGTTTCTGCAACTTTTAATATTACTAATCCTTTTCCTTTTGATATGGATTCAGATTCGAAGACGAATCTTCTTGAGGAGGGAGGGACTGATGTGAGCAGGAGTAAAGATCATCATAGAAATGGCATACGTGAAAGGGGCAAGCTCATCATTCCAGTTGGACCTATGTCTAGAGTTAGGACCGAGAGACTCAAGGAGGCTTTGTATGCGCGTGTGGGCCAATTTGTGTAGAGAATGGCGAGCTCCAAGCCTATTGGAGGAGAGTTTAATGGAATTGAGCCCAAACTAATCTATTTAACTCAAATCCTTAGACCGGATACACTTGGAGCTTGACGACAAGAAGATTTGGGCTATTTTAATGCTTCATCACTTAAGCCCAATAGCATATGGATCCAGTAGTGACACAACAAATCAGACTTATTTATTTAATTTTTGGACTTTGTTTTATATTGGGCTTACATGTATTTTAGCCCAACCTTTTATTATTTAACTTAGGTATAAATATGTGTCTTTAGGTCAACTTTTAGTTCAGATTTGGCTGATTAATAAAATTTCAAAAGAGAGTTCTTCAAGGGAGGCATGAATGTCTTCATGGTTACTTCAAGAAACTGATTTGCATCAGTAAGTAAGTACTTGCAACGTAAATTGATTTCTGATTTCTTTGAAATTGGGTCTCAAACTTATGATTTGAGGTTTGATCTAGCATGTTCTTATAATAGAAAGATTAGGGTTTTGATTCAATAGGATTAGGAGGTTTCAAGAACCTTATTTTTTTAAGGTTTCTGTATCAAGATCAGTGATAGAAAAATAAATAGCCAAAGTTACCTGAAAACTAACTATTCCTCAAATTTTTAACTCCAATCACCGACGTTAAAGCCTTCTAAGACATTCACGAATCATTGAATTTAACTATAACACAAGGTCTGGAAAGGATGACTAGTGTAGTCGACCACAGGTGCAGGAAACAGTAATCAAAGACTAAACCAGGAGATCAAACGAGTTCATGAAACAAATCCAAAGCAAATTTAAGATATCTTAAAGCAGTAAACAAGTTCAACTTAGTTTCATCATTAACCTAAATACTCAAACGAAGTAGTTAACAACATTAAAAGAAATTAAAATAATTAAAATTTTGAAATATCGAAAATCGGAACGAAAACAAGATCATATAGTTATAACTAAAACTACCAGTGACTGCATATCTGCGTGGTTTCTTCAGATATAACCTCCATTTTGTAGAACTATGACTCCGTTTCCCTTCACTGATCAAAACCTTATCACGACACCCGAAATGAAAGATTAAAAACTGAAAAGACAGTGTAATTCGGAAAAGGAAACGAAGTAGATTGATCATTGCGTCGAATTGGCCACATACAGAAATCAATTAAGCGATAGAAATTTTTCCATTGTTACCTCATACAACCCAGGCTTGAATTTCAACATTTTTTCTTTTTCTTTTTCGTTTTCTCTTCTCTTTTGCAATTTTGAGAATTCTGATTTACTTCCGAAGACTCGAATAGAGTAGAGAGAGTTGGAACGAAGGCCGAAGGGAAACCAAAGAGAAGGCACACTCCACAAGTAGCATGGAGAAGATGGCATCGTCGACGTGGACTATGGTCCCACATGTCATCTATCCGAATTCCGAAATTTTTTTTGAAGTAAATCCGAATTCCGAAGTTAATTGCCGGTTATAATTCTCCTCTTGCTTGTGCTTCTCACATTTATGTGTTTTCGTTAAGGCAATGGAAATGAGATATAAAATTCCTATTTATATAATTATAATATATTATTAATCATTTTTTATTTTTTACTCATTCGTTTTTATTTTTCATATCAATTAATCAAATACTCCTTTGGTGTTACTTTAGGCAGATTTTGTGGGTTGGGCTAAGTCGGGCGTGGTTTCTGCTATGACACAATAATTGGGGTTAGTATTTTGGAAAAAAAAGATTATAATAAAAATCTGTAATAATTGACTTTTTAAGGATAAATCTTTGATACTACAAAATAAGAGGACGCTTGGTTCATAGAGAGTAATGGGAATGGGAATAGGAATGAATATAGTGAGGAATAAGAATGGATATAATCATTATAATTATGATAGTTGGTTAAGACGAAGGAATGATTGTCATTCTCATTCCTTATTTCTCATACCTACTTAACAAGCACCCCCTAAATTATTAGTTATAAATTTTGTAAATAATTTAAGAAATTAATCACTTAAAATTAGATAAACTCAATTCAATTTATTCAATACTAAATTTTAGTATAAAGTACCTTTATTAATGAATATAAAATTTATAAATGAATTTTTGAAAAACTTTTCCTCAAAAGTCTTGATTTTAAAATTCTCAAAATTTTATAATATTTTTATTTTAAAGTACGTATCAACTCATATACCTTTTCATTTTTTGCAATTATAATTTATTTTATAACTCTATTATCTTACGTATTTATGGAATCATATCATCTAACTTTTAATAATAAGGACTCGTTAAAAACTCGTTTTACCTTTACACGTTTGTGCATCTTTAAGTAACTAGGTGATGTGAGTAGAAAATATAGAACATGTTTATTCTTACGTAGCAGGGTGTTTAATTAATAGGAATGACTATTCTATTTGCATCTATTCTCTCGGTAATAGGTTGTTATTTTATTTGGTTGAAAAAATTATATGAAATAGATAATCCTAAGGTTTAGTTATTATTGAATTTTCAGAATATCTAAGGACATCTTCTATCTTTAGCTACTCCTGGAATGGTATTAGTGTAGAAGAAAAAGAAGAGGATGAATAATAATAATAACAATAATAATAATAATAATAATAATAATAAGAAGAAGAAGAAGAAGAAGAAGAATATAGTTAGTAGAGACTATAATAGATATTTTAGTCTTTTTGTTAGTTATTTTTTGTCATTCCAAATTTATGTTTTCAAACTAAACATTGACATACATTATCATTAAAAAATTTTAGGAATAAACCAAACTATGTAATACTCATTCCATTCAATTCCCCATCTATTGTATTCTTAAAAATAACTATTCAATTCCTTATCTATTCCAGTAAGTAGTGAATCAAACACCCTGTAAGTGATAAAAGTATCTTTTTGATATTCTCATTTTTAGCATTTCCTGTATTTGTTTTGGAAATTATTATTTACTTTTCAATAATATGTAATTATTACCTATCTAGGAAATTCAAACATTTAGATAAATTCAAAATATTTCAAATCATATATATCATTAATCAATTAAATCATTTACTTGAATTTGATTTAAAGATATTTATAATAATTATCCTTTTATTGTGTTTTATTAGTCTAACATTCATCAGTATGTTTAATTGTTCATTATCTCATATTTATATATAATGCTACTATATAAATTGTTCTTTAACAGTTAACAATTAAAAGGTGATACCCCAAAATCAACAGGTATGTCCTTTCATCATCATCTCTCACTCACACATGATGAGTTTAGTTATAAGATTTATGTATGTTCTCATACTTCTCTAATAATTAGTACGACCTTTCATTATCACCTTTCATTCACATATGATGAGTGCAGTTAATAAGATTTTTGCATATTCTTATACTTCTCTAATAACCAGTACGATCAGCATATGATGAGGGGCCATGATCATAAGTCTGTTAGAAATATACAACATATCAATTAATAAATCGATAATTAAATACCGTTTCAAAAAAAATCGATAATTAAATAGATTTTATATGTTATGTCCTATGTCATATATTGCATTTCAATCTCTTTTGATCTTATTTATTTCAACGTTTCATAAATGTATTCAATTCTCTTACTAAGAGTCGATGGCCACTAATGAATACATAATTTTTCGTATATAAGTTATTAATCAAAATGACCTTCCTTTGTTATGAATTCTCTTGAATTTAATTTAATTTACTTTCATAGAATTGTCACCTAAGATTAAATTAAACATAATCTTATAGTGACAATTTAAAGTAATAAACCTTAAATTGAATTCTTAAGAATTAGACAAAAACTCTAAAAGTATATTATGAGTTTACTTAACCACTAGGGCCTTACATAATGTATATTGAGATTTTATAAATTACATTAATAATTTTCTTTGGACTTTTTGCACATATAGTAAGTGTTACGATCTAATTGTCCCACATTGATAATAAAAGAGGCTGATGTGGGGTTTATAGATATGGGCTCTCCCACCTTTTAAGCTAGCTTTTAAGGTTGGCTCTCCTATAAGACCTGTAACAATTGATATCAAAGCTAACACCACTCCTTCAAGTCCTCATGCCACGCCCACAAATGGTGACGCCGGTATTACAGTGTTCGTTCGGGGCTAAAAAAAGTCTAGCACACAGCCAATCCGTGGGTGTCTGGGTGGCGACGCCCATATGGCACTGTTCGCCAGGGGCTAGAAAAGGTCTAACGCACAGCCAGCCCGCAGGTGCCTAGACTGCAAAGTGTGGTGGAATGTTACGGGCTAATTATCCCACAACAGCAATAAAAGAGGCTAATGTGGAGTTTATAGACTTACGGGCTCTCCCACCCTTTAAGCTAGCTTTTTGGGTTGGTTCTCCCATAAGTCCTGTAAGCAATCTTTATATTTTTATACACCACTTGTGTATCATGCATCCCTGTCTTTCTTACACGTATCTTGGGTTTCTAGCAGAAATGCGTTTAGACCATCTTGTCTTAACAATACTCCCCTCTTTCACTAAAACCTTGTTCTCAAGGTCCAAATTCATAAATCGATCTTGGAATTGCTCAACATTTTCCCAAGTTGCATCCTCTGTAGGAAGATGGTTCCATTTGACTAAGCTTTCTTTCACAAATTAAGCTCTTTGTTTAACCCATCTAGTATCCAATATAGCCTCAGGTTCAAGAATAAGTCCATCATCATCAGTAATAAGTGACAAATCAACAGTAGCAGTAGTTGTCTCACCTATTTTTTTCTTTAACAGTGAGACACGAAAGATTAGGTGCACATAAGACTCCTCAAGTAACTTGAGTTTATAGGCCACCTTGCCAATTTTTTTCTCAACTTGAAAAGGGCCATAAAATTAACTTGCTAGCTTCTAAAATTCTCTTTTGAAAACTAACTGTTGCCGAAATGGATGGAGCTTTAAATAGACCAAGTCACCTTCCCGAAATTCAACCTCCCTTCACTTTGCATATGTTATTTGTTTCATTCAATTGTTGGCAACATGTAGATTGGCTTTGAGTTGGTGTAACAACTCATCTCTTAAGGTCAAAATTTGATCTACTTCATGCACTGGTGAGGAGCCCACTTGATAATGAGGAATGGATAGGGGGAGTTGATCATAGAGAACTTGAAAGGGTGCCATTCCCGTAGAAGCATGGTAAGTGGTGTTGTACCAGAACTCAACCCATGAAAGAAGAGAGCTCCACTTGCAGGGTTATTGGTGAACAAAGCATCCGAGTTACTGCTCAACACATCGGTTTACTACCTCCGTTTTTCTATCAATTTGAGGGTGGTAGGTGGAGCACATTTTTAGTTAAGTTCCTGAGAGTTTAAAGAACTTACGCTAAAAAAGGCTAATAAACACAGGGTCTCAATCATTAATAATTGTTCATGGCATTCCATGCAACTTCACCACGCCTTCTACAAATTTTTCAACTACTATTTTTGCGGTGAAAAGATGAGCTATCAACAAAAAATGGGCTAATTTACTGAGGCGATCTACCACCACAAAGATGTTGTGTTGTTTTTGCTATTAGAAGTTTGAAGACCTTCAATAAAGTCCATGGTTATATCATCCTACACTTGACACATAATTGGTAAAGGCTATAAGAGACCCGCTAGAGAGAGAGAGTTTCAACTTTTGTTCTTTGGCAAATATCACAAGAAGAAACATATTATTGCACATCTTGATGTATAGAAGGCCAATAAAACTGTTGTGCTAATCTCTTGTATGTACACGTAAGACTCCAAAATGTCCACCAAAGTGAGAATCATGAAACTCCCTTAATAGTTGAGGAATTATTTGGGAGCTTGGTAGCATAACTACCCAATTTTTGTAGAAAACTAGTCCATTGCGCCAAGAATAAGGAGCTCCTGGATTGTCCATTGCCAATTTGCCAATTCTATCCATGTAAATGTGCCCAACGACTACTTTCTTTATTCCCTCTCATATATCATCCTATGACACAAATAAAGCACCAAGATTGGGGTCGCCAGCTACTCTTGAGAGTGGATCAGCTGTCAAATTCTTGTGACCTAGTTTATAACAAATTTTGCAGTCATAACCAAGCAACTTAGTAACCTATTTTTGTTGTTCCGGTGTTGAAATACGTTGCTCTATCAAGTACTTAAGGCTGCGTTGATCAGTTTGAATATAGAATTTCTGTTCCAACTAGTAAGGTCGCCATGTCCAAATAGTTTAGACAATTGCTAACATTTCTTTAGCATATGTAGACCATGATTGCTTAGACAATCCCAAAGTTTGACTCATAAATGCAATCGGTTTGCCTTGTTAAATGAGAACTGCTCCTATTCCTTCACCCAAAGCATTTGATTCAATCACAAATGGCTCATTAAAATTTGGCATTGCTGAAGTTGGAGTAGACATCATAACTTGCTTAAAAATTGTGAATGCCTTTGTCGCTTCTTCAGGTCATCCAAATTGACCTTTCTTTAACAAATTAGTGAGTGGTTGAGCCAAGATGTCATAGTTGTGTACAAATTTCCTGTAGTAACCTGTAAGGCCTAAAAATCCACACAATTATGAAACATTAGTAGGCTTAGGCCAATTATTTATTGACTTAAATTTTTGTTGATCCATCTTTACGTCGTGAGGGATAATAATATGGCCCAAGTACTCTAATTCTTATTGCCCAAAAGCACACTTGCTTATCTTAATAAAAATTTGATGATGCCTCAATATTTCAAAAGCTCGTGAGGGATAATAATATGGCCCAAGTACTCTAATTCTTGTTGCCCAAAAGCACACTTGCTTATCTTAATAAAAATTTGATGATGCCTCAATATTTCAAAAGCTTTTTTAACTTATTCCAGATGCGTGGTCCAATTGGGGCTATAAATTAAAATATCATTAAAAAATACTAGTATAAATTTGCGAAGGTAAGGACGAAAAATAGAATTCATGATGGTTTAAAATGTAGATGGTGCATTACAAAGACCAAAAGGTATGACTAAATATTCATAATGACCGTTATGAGTACGAAATGTAGTTTTAGGAATATCTTTAGGATTTACTCGAACTTGATGGTAACAAACTTTAAGTTCAAGTTTTGTAAAATAAGTTGCACCATAAAGCTCATCTAACATATCACCAATGGTAGGAACGAGAAATCGGTCTTTAATTGTCACGAAATTAAGGGCTCTATAGTCAGTGCAAAAGCTCCATGTTCCATCTTTCTTTTTAACCAATAAAACAGGGGAGGAAAAAGGACTAGCAATGGATCGTATAAGGCCCAATTTTAACATGTTATGAACTTGCTTTTCAATTTCAACTTTTTGAAAATAGGCATACATGTAGGGTCTCACATTGTGATTGAACCAAATTTATACTATAAATTAGGCCCGCTTTCTTTAGTAATTATGCATTTGTTGACTCCTAATTCATGATTTTTGTGCTTAATTTGGTCCTTCATATTGAGTTTTCATAAGT
>JAOSBP010000002.1:4154340-4168045 GCA_027563825.1 Erythroxylum mucronatum | reverse complement strand
GAGGTCCGATGAATTTGAGGATTGAGAATTATTGAAGTGCTATGGGTATATGAATGTGTTTGTTTGTGTTGGGATTCCGGACAGGAGGTCCGATGAATTGTGTTGATGGATTGGAAATATTGAAGTGCTTTTGTTTATGGTTTGAAATGGGTGATATATAGACATGTGTGCGTCTTGATGACAAAAGAAAAATAAGTTTTTGTTTAAATTGATGGTTAGGATTCGCATATGAGGAATAAAATGTTTTGAGGTTATGAATTGACGAATTCAAAAGGGGAAATTGTTTTTGCTTGATTAAAGAACGAAAAAAAAATTATACCGATTTGGATTAGTTTAGACCGAGTGTGTCGTTTGGTTTCCAACGCGATGTTTTTCTAAAGTACTCGTTGCGGATGTCGGAATTTTGTGAATCCGTTCCTTAGATTCCGCTTTTTATTTTGTCTCCGCTTTATGATTTCCGAGCCGTTCGATTTTCTATGACTCATTAAGAATTCGATTTCTTTTGGTTTCCGTACGCTTTTTTTTTAATTTCGATTTGTGTTTTGCATTTGTTTTGGCCCACTTTCGGGTTTAGGATTTGTTCTTTTGTTTCGCTTTTCGTTTTCGTTTTCTGTTTTTCCGGTTGGGGGTCCGGTTCCAAAATCGGGTCCCAACATAACTGGTTAGCTTGGGTGGAGTGTTCATATAATACTAGCTATCATTCCTCTCTCAAGGTTACACCTTTTGAAGTAGTCTACGGTTGGCCTCCTCCCCATTTCTTATCTTATTGTCCAGGCTTAGCTAAATTGGAGGCTGTAGACCATGCATTACAAGAAAGGGATGATGTGTTGTTGCTTCTCAAACACAACTTGACCCATGCTCAACTTCAGATGAAGAAGTTTTATGATTCTAAACATAGGATGCTAGAATTTCAGGTTGGGGATTTGGTCTTGTTAAAGTTGCAGCCCTAGAGACAAGTGTCAATGACACAGAGGAAGCACCAAAAGTTACTACCCAAATTTTATGGCCCTTTCAAGGTGTTGCAGCGTATCGGAGCGGTTGCCTATAAGCTTGAACTGCTTCTGAATTCTAAATACATTCGGTTTTCCATGTTTCAAGCTTGAAGCCATACATTTCGGGTGAACTTGACACTCCTGTGCCCTTGCCGGACCTAGTTCCAGTCATCCCATCCCTACTGCCATCTGCAATTATTGCTCAACGTCAACGAGACAACATTACAGAGGTTTTAGTTCATTGGCAAGGTAAATCTTCAGCGGAGGCTTCGTGGGAGCAGCTAGATGACTTTAAACAAAGATTTCCAGAGTTTACGCTTGCGGACAAGTTATTTTTGGAGGAAGGGGGTGATGTTATGCGACCAAAGCTATACAAGAACTACAAACGGTTCACTCATGGGAAGTTCACAAAGAAGCCGTCACAAAGCCACATATGAAGTTGTTGTGTTTAATTTTTATTTTTATTATTTTTAAGTCTTTATTATGCTGGAAGTTGTTTCGTGACAGTTCCTTATTTCCTTATTTTAAGTAGTAGTGGAATTAGGCAGTTATTTCCCTAAGGCTATAGAAGCCAGCAGTGTACAGACTTTGGGTATTCAAGAAAAATTTCTATCTCTGAGTTTATCTCAAAAACAAGGTCCCGGGTCTCTTTTAAGCCAGAAACATAGGCAGACCAAAGAAAATTAGTTCGACACCGGTCAACAAACCGCAAACTTGATCCTGTTCTAACACCACCCCATTCATTGCCACATCCTGTGACATTGATGGGATCTCACTCTTAGCAACAATGTTCACTTTGATCTTCTTTGTGCTTCGAACCAAGAGGTCATCGTCTTCGCCTGATCTACTCTCTGTTTCTTACTCGACATCCATTCATTTTTCTATTCAACATCGCACGAGTGTCATCTTGGTTTCGCTTGATCATTATCCGATACCCCTATGTATGTATGTCAAAATAACAATAATTTTATGTCCACAATTAAGGGAATACAAATTCACATATAAACTTTTATTATTCATATAAATTAAATTATTATAACAATATAAATACTCTTATTGGTGTGATATTAACAAACATGACCTAAAAATTAAAAATCATATAATAATTTTTTTAAAATATTAAACTTCATTAACTTAAATAATAAGAATATATTTTTAGATTTTTGTATCTTTTTATCTTAACTTATGTAATATGTGATAAAGATGAAATTAATGTGGAGATATCCGACGAAACCACCGAACTAAACGCGGCATGCTGACGTGGATGCGACACCCAGCACACTTGACATCACTGGGGGAGGTATATGTTGTTCCCACATTTTTCTAAGTTATCTCATTCATATATTTACGTAAATCTCACTTAAGTATGTGGATAAAATAATTTAAAACAGAATTGGAACAGAAAGAGTGGAACAGTTAATATGATCCTGAGATCACTCAAATGAAATCACCTGTTTTATAATTGTTGTGCCAGTGCTGTTGGACCAGATACAATGAAACAGCACTGGCACAATAATTATGGAACAAGTGATCTGTTCCCGAGACCACCAACCTCCTCTTGGTTTTACACTTTTACTTTTAATCTCTATTTATGAAAACAATAAATAATTAAGAATTTAAATTTTAAAGCCAAAAAAGCAATCACTTCGCTCATGGCCTCATTCTCCACCAACCCGAACTTTACAAAGACACCACCTCCCCACTTCACCAACCGAGCCATACCCCACCGCGAGACACAACGACGCCGATACGAAACTCGCCCACATTGGTTGAGATACAGAGTAAGAGACACGACGGTAGCTATGGCAATGGCGGCGGCTCTTCGCAGATTGTCTACTTCAATTTATACTAAGCCCATCAAACGTCACTGTCATAGCGGCTCTCTCTATTACATGGTTGCCCTCTTGCGTTTTCTGCCTCAGTTTTCTTGTTTTATCATATCTTGGTTTTCTCTGATTTGTTTTCTTTGATCTGTTTTTCCAGTCTTCCTTGCCTGAACAAGCTGCGGCGGACAAAGAGAAAGCTCGTGCTACTGTAAGATGACAATAGCGTCTTCACTTTCTCGTAAGATGTGATGGTTAGTTGATGGATGTTTGTTACTAATTAAAAATGAAAAAAAATGGTTGTAGTGGATAAAGCTGTTGAATGCTCCATTGGAAGAGATTGATCCGGAAATTGCGGATATCATCGAACTGGAGAAAGCAAGGCAGTGGAAGGTGTTGCCTTTTTCTCTGAATGATCTTTCAATAAATATGGTGGACTGAATTTGGTTTATTGTGAATGTCATTTAGGGACTTGAACTTATACCTTCGGAGAACTTCACATCAGTGTCGGTGATGCAAGCTGTTGGTTCTGTTATGACCAACAAATACAGCGAAGGGTATCCTGGAGCGAGATACTATGGAGGCAACGAGTATGTTCATGATTACCATTCAACACACTTCCAAATATTTTTAATTTCCGTTGATATGTAATCTCTAGCAGTTTTATCTAATTAGGTTTATTGACATGGCTGAGACCTTATGTCAGAAGCGTGCATTGGAAGCTTTTCAGCTGGATCCTGCAAAATGGGGAGGTAGTGCAACATGATAATGCCGGTGTTTGATGAAATATTTTGCAGCTGTATATTAGTCACTGGCTTGGTTTTCAAATGAGAGGCTAAAAGGAACCTTCCTAGTGTCTTTTCTGACTATCTTGTTGCAGGGGAACCTAATTTCTTTACTATTTTGCAATATAATTTTTGCATTCATTTGTTTCATGTCTTATCCTTTGCAGTGAATGTGCAATCACTATCCGGATCCCCTGCTAACTTCCAAGTTTATACTGCATTGTTGAAACCTCATGAGAGGATCATGGCACTTGATCTACCTCATGGTGGACATCTTTCACATGGTTATCAGGTGACTTTAGTTTTTAAATATAAGATATGCTTGTGAAATTCCTTTTATTATTTTTCCTGCTCTTGCTGGCTGACAAGCTCACTCCTTTTTCTGATTTCTATGAAAGTCATTGTTATTTACATTTTCTCCATGGTTCCCTCAGATTATCATCTAATTCACATTTTTTCTTTTGTTTTTCTGCAAATCCTTTTATCACTTTGTATGCCATTACAGCATTTTCCTCTTTCCTCTCTGGATCTCTTAACATTTTGAAGTTAAAAGTTGTATTCCAGAAACCATTGTATTTTATAATTCCAATTGCTTTTGAAAGCTACTCTAGTTGCAGGGAAATAAAAACAAGTATTGTCAGATAAGACAAATATCTAGTTATTATAGTGTCTGATGCAGGTATTTTGTATTTTCATTAAATTGCAGACTGACACAAAGAAGATATCGGCTGTTTCCATATTCTTTGAGACAATGCCATACAGGTTAAATGAGAGTACAGGTTATATTGACTATGATCAGGTAGATCCCTTTATTTGTGGTTCTTATATTCTAATACAAAATGCTTTCCCTTACAATGTGGTTTATTGAAGGTTGATTTACCTCACTATTTTATCAGCTCTCCGATAGTTTTAGATAAACTAGAGTGTCTTGTGTGATACGTCTTTTATACTCTTTTAGTTGCTACCAAAAGTGACTTCACTTTTGGATCATAAGCAATGTGTTGGTAAAGATGATATGGATATAGCATTTTGCTCTTGTCACTGCCTTCCAGCAACTGATGTTACAACCCCATCCAGCTCTCATTTTATTTGCTAATGAGTCATCAAAAGCTTGTCTCCAGCATTGAATTTGCTGTGTAATTGTAGAACGAGAGTTTTCTGATAGAGTGGACTAGTAAAGTTACGTTATATCAATCATCCCAAAAATGTTTTGGCCATTCACTTCTTTCCATTACTATAACAATCAGTTTGTGAAGTTAATTGTGTATTTATTGAGAATTTGAACTGATTCCCCAGGAATAAATCACTAAGCTGTATGGCATAGATTATTAAGATTTTTTATTTTGGTGAAGAGCTAGGTGATTTATTTCCATCTGATGAATATCAAACTGGTTCCAGCTGGAGAAAAGCGCTACACTCTTTAGACCAAAACTTGTAGTTGCTGGTGCAAGTGCTTATGCACGCCTTTATGATTATGCTCGAATCCGTAAGGTAAACTTCCCTGGTTAAGTGGAGGCTGAATAATTACTGTATTGTTTGTAACTGTACATATTAAAAGATGTTGTTCTGGTGAGTTTGACAGGTATGCGATAAGCAAAAGGCAATTTTGTTAGCTGACATGGCACATATTAGTGGTTTGGTCGCTGCAGGTGTTATTCCATCGCCATTTGAATATGCAGATGTCGTGACAACTACAACACACAAGTCCCTTCGTGGTCCTCGAGGGGCTATGATCTTCTTTAGGAAGGGAGTAAAAGAAATTAACAAACAAGGACAAGAAGTGTGTGCAAATTTCTAGATAAGTGGGAAAGCTATGTCTAGGATGCAAATTGAGCATTTCATAAATGATTTGATCTCTATTTTGCAGGTGATGTATGACTATGAAGATAAAATTAATCAGGCTGTCTTTCCTGGACTTCAAGGTGGTCCACACAATCACACAATAGCTGGTCTAGCAGTTGCATTGAAGCAGGTTTTCTGTTTGTCAGGCACCACTTGAATCTTTGATTGTCTGTTGGAATGCAGGAAGCTCGTGAAATTCATATTAGCGGAGTTTAAACACAATTTGGCTAAATCTGACAATATTTTGGATTTTTGTTGATTTTAGGTCCGAGCTCCAGAGTACAGGGCTTACCAGGAGCAAGTTCTGAGTAATTGTGCAAAATTTGCTGAGGTATACCTACACAATTTACACTTATATAATATGATACTTATGTTTGTGAATAAAGTATCATATTTGACATTCTAATCTGAATGTTTGATAGTAAAAATAACACTCAACTGTCAACCATAAGTGCAGAGCTTGATGGGGATGGGCTACGAGTTGGTGTCTGGTGGAACAGAGAACCATTTAGTCTTGGTGAATTTGAGAAACAAGGTACATGTTATAAAGAGTCTCCCTATCTTTCTCTGATCGATTTGAATGTATTTTTTGTGAACTAGTGAATTGGGAAACTATAAAATTCTTAACAATGCTTCTTAGTTTTTGTTTCAGAACCCTGATATTGCAGCAGAAATTATCAAATAGCACAGACAGGGCAAGAATATTTTAGAGTTGTTATTGACAGATTTCTGTAATCATTATCTAATGAAATTGAGACCTTGAAATGCATTAGATCGCGGATGTAGTTGATATAAGTTATTCTATATAGTTGAATCTTGTGTTGATTCCATTTGTAATGGGTGGGAAATTGACTAGGGAATCAAATTTTTTATGTTTTTTGGATACGTTGACAGGGTGTTGATGGATCAAGAGTTGAAAAGGTCTTAGAATCAGTTCACATTGCAGCCAACAAAAACACCGTTCCCGGGGATGTGTCTGCCATGGTTCCTGGTGGCATTCGTATGGGTATGCCCTTCCTCTGCTGATTCTGTCTTGTGATTGTTGATTAGATATTCCAACTTCTTACAAATTTTGCTCCAACCCTTCAGGAACCCCAGCCCTTACATCTAGGGGGTTTGTTGAAGATGATTTTGCGAAGGTTGCCCAGTTCTTTGATGCAGCTGTGAAATTGGCATTGAAAATCAAGGCCGATACGAACGGTTGTTTCATTTGTCATCCTCTTCCAATCACCTCTTTGGTGTCCTTAAATGTTTCGAGTGTTTAGCAAGAGTCATATCCTGCATAGCTTAATACTGACGGCAATTCTCATACGCGTTGTAATTTCAGGAACAAAACTGAAGGATTTTGTGGCAACCATGAAGTCAGATTCTCATGTCCAATCTGAAATTTCTAAACTCCGTCAGGAAGTTGAGGAGTATGCAAGGCAATTTCCAACAGTTGGCTTTGAGAAGGAAACTATGAAATACAAGGACTGAGTAGGATTTGAAGACAAGGTACATTATACCCTTTATTTGAACTTTTTAATTAAGTAATCAAATATTCAAATAAGACAACTTCAAAAGATTATTGTCTTATCAATGTAGAAAATAATATTTAGAAGGTTACGTGATATGCTTCTACATTTTTTTTAGTATCAAACAAGTAAGTATGTTTTAAATATATAATTATCAATGTATTTAATTGGGATTCAAAAATCATGTTAAAAAAACAAAAAGTCATGTAATCTCTAAATGCCAGTCTTATTTTATTAATTACATTAACAAAATTGTCCTAATAATGCTTGTTGAATCACAAATCTCTAGGTATAATGGCAAACCTTAATTGCAATTGCTTATTTTCAACTCCATTAAAAGACTATTATATAAGGCTTTCAACCGTAGGGACGTGATCACCTGTGCCAATTTTGCTGTTCCAATTTTGTTTCAATCCATCACATTCACACATTTATATAGAATGTGGATGAGATGGATTGGAACAGCAAAATTGGCACAAGTCTCACATAATTGTGTGGATGAGATGGATTAAAACAGGGTTGGAACAACAAAATTGAAACAGATGATTTCATTTGTCAACCGTACTAATCAATGCCAGCTTGGATTTCCTGTTTTTTTTTTTAATTTGTTGCCAGAATCTGCAATTTATGGTGAAGAGGAGATGAAATCTCACGAGGACTCCCAAGTTTCTTCGTTAAAGCTTCTTTTGTATATGTTTCTGACTAAATATTTGATTTTTCCAACCATGGCAGGAACGAGAAACTCTGCCAAATTTACACATTATTGGCCTATTGGGCTTTGATCTATTCTAGTTAGTTTGCTGCTTCCAAAACTGGAAAGGAGGAGAAGCAAATATAAAAAGTAGAATGATTGTGCCCTTTCTAGCTAGTCCGGACAGGAGATGAGAAGTCTATGCTTTAAATTTTACATCGAAAAACAACAGAATCTTATATTCGCAAGTTAAAACATATCCTCCTCGTACCTGCTTCTTAGTAGTCGAATCTCAAGTGTCGGGGTACAAACCACAACAAACTCAAAGAAATGAAAAGATATACAAATGTCAGCGAGTGCATATTTGTTCTATTCTTCTTTTTCTTCTTATACTGTATTTAGCTCGAGTTATGAAAGAAGGTAACTGCAAGCTCAAAGTTGCTCACTAGTCAACACAAGCCTTTTGCTCTCAACGTCTTCTGCTCCTCGACGAGGTAATCCTAGACTTGCTTGATTCGGTAGGAAGTTTCCATATAATCTCTTCAAGATTACTATAGAAGTTCTTGTAAAACTGCACAAAAGAAAGTTTGTGTCCTTTATAATTAGAACCGAACCGCATAAAATGTGTGTACAAACTCACGTATGAATGTCCGATTGTAGGTGCACAGTTGAGAGAGAGGGAGAGAAAGAGGTACATATGCAGAATCATTCTACTTTTCAATGAATGGATTTTTTTAAAGATCAATCTTGCATGCATGACAACTAGCAGGCTAATACTTTACACAATTGATACGAGGAAAATTTAACAACTAACCTTAAGGTACTCGCTAGCATCTCCAGATGCTTTCTGAATATCTACCATCAAAAATGTCGGTGCAACTTCGAACACCTTCATCCAGATAAACCTTAGTAAGACCAAAGCATGAGAAGAAGCAGTACAAATCTAGGTAAGGGAGAGGGATCAAAACCTACTTCCAGCATTACTGAGAAGAGACCATTTTTATCAGCCGAAAGACCTTCCACCCTCATCTGTCAACAAACAGTCTTAAACTCGCAAGGCTAAGGATACTTAAAACATTATTCCAGTGAAAAACTCAGAAAAAGCAGTTCTACCGTTAGGGAAAACAATCGGAACAAATTCCAAAGCAAAAATGAAATGCCGCATTCCTAATCATTCACCTTGTAGTTGCGTATATGTGTCTTGAAACCCATTGATTGTGCCACAACTTCCATGCTTGATAACACAACTTTTGCTGGCTTACGTGAAAGAAAGCGTGTTTGATACTTCATGGAGTTCTGCCAACAGGGGTAAGAAATTTATTATCTCAACATGGAGTGAGCTGTTTCCGGAGTATGTTTAAACTTCAAACAAGAACAAACAGTAGCTAATATTCCAGCCATAAACTTGAAAAGTACTTCATAAAGTGCCAATAGATAGATCGGAGGAATGTTAGCAGTGTCACAATATATGCAGATTAGTGACTTATGACAGAAACATCAACAGCATATCAGAGGAAACATACCTGTCCACGGTCAAATAGCGTAGCAAGATTTAAGCCTTGCGATAGAATTATTAAATCGAAAGCATTAAGAGCCAAAGGACCCATATCTTCACTGCGACATTGCTCTTCAACCTCATTTTCCTATAGAAAAACATCTTGTCAAGAATATTAGTAGGCTAGTAGAAAATTAAGACATTCTCACGTAAATGCATTTGATTAGAATGGCAGACGTTCACTTCATAACAAGCTCTATACGTGTCAAATTATATAATCTAGGATATTACATCTCCTATACACATATAGCATCTTGTCAAAAAATAATAAAGCCAAATTCTTTTTCAATGTCCTTCTTATAAGAATGTGCAACAAATAGATGTAGATCAAGTGTCCATATACAAAGCTGGTGGTCCTCTTTATCCATCTACCTCATGCAATCTTATGAAACTGATAAGAAAACAAGAAGAGTGAAGCAAGCCCAAGAAATCGATTGCAGAGAAAGAAATTATGGTAAGTCTCCACGATGAGTGTACCTCCAGCAGATAAGAGTGGAAGTACCCTTCTAGTCCACATTGAATTATTTGATTAAACATTGTCTTAAGATTAAAAAGGAAAAGAACAAACAAAACAAACCTCAGGATCATCAAAAACTGCGTCTATATCATCCAGGTCCACATCTTCATTTTCGGGAAGTCTGACAGGATTATAACCTTTTTTAAACCACTCATCCTCCCTGATCTCTGCAATGGTAATACGCTGCATGTAGAGGAACCATGTAGCTACTGAGAATAGGAATCAAATTAGGTGGTTCAAAAATCACCATAGGATGCTATTAGTGGCATCAGTTGAAAGAAAAGAGAAGTCAGTATAGGTGTGCTAGCTAGCTAAGCAATTGAAATGATTGCAAGAGTTGTAGAACTGCATTATGATGCTGCTTTGTGCCATGCAATCATCCATTGAGTTTAACAAGGCTTCCTAATTAGGTAACACAGGGAAGCTGCAGATTATATGTGTAAACCACACAATGAAATCAATTAGTTCCCAGGTGAGAGTGTGAGAAGGAAAACAAGTTTAGTTAATATTGGTCGTTTTAAAGATAGCTCAAATCAATTTTATTTTTGCGTTAAACCTAGAGTTTTAGAAGTGTAAAAATATAAGATTCCACATGCATCAATTACTCACTCTTTCAGTATTTGGGTCCAAAATTCGCTGAATTAAGTATTTTGCGCCAACTGGAAACCAAGATGGGCATGAAAAATCTGCTTTCTCAATCTGCAGATGAAGGTGAAATAATCAGCAAAATGAACTCTCATATAAGAGGGACTTTGAAGGCAGGGAGGAATGATAATCCTGAATCATGCAAATTCCTACCTTACCATATAATGTGGTGAGATCAAGCTCATCGAATGGAAGATATCCTGCCATCAGAACATATAGAATGACTCCACATGACCAGACATCTGCCACGGCACCATCATATCCTTTGTGACTGAGCACCTAGTACAGAGAACACGCAATTCAGGAGCTTGCTTAAAAATGACTAAATTTAACAAAGAAATCTAACCTGATAATTACCTCAGGTGCTACATAGTTAGGAGTTCCACATGTTGTCCTCAGCAGTTTTATCCCCTACATAGACAATGCATCATGAATAAGTCAATTCATAACTCAAAAAGCACTTCAGTATCAGATAGAGGTATAGAAAAGATTCTCAAGAAGAATCTTACTTCTCCTGGCAGTGCACTTAGGCCAAAATCTGATATCTTCAAGTTACCTTGTGAATCAAGTAAGAGATTTTCAGGCTGTACATGAAATCCGAGATTAGGACTTCCATAAACAAAATAAGAATGGTTCTAAACAATCCACTTGCAAATACCTTTAGATCTCTGTGGTACACCCCTTTACTGTGGCAGAAATCCACTCCATCAATAAGCTGTTGAAAATATGTCCTGGCTTCAGCCTCACTAAGCCGTCCATGATGCACCTGCAAAATCAAGGTCAACAAGGCAACCCCACAAACAGTGGCCGGAGAAAATAATTTCAGAACAGCACGTCCCACCACCCCTTAAGCTGCTGGGTCAAAACATTGACTACTCACAATTTTATCAAACAATTCGCCACCGGTAATGAATTCCAGGATTATGTAAATCTTAGTTCGGCTCGCCAAAACCTGAAGTTGAAGTAAAGACATGAAAAGGTCAGGAGGATACAGTAGATGACGACAGAAAAAGCAACAAGATCATCGAGCAGCCTAATACTTGAGAATTTCCACTAGAAAAAGTGAAATTCAAACCTCACTCAGGCGTACAACATGAGGATGCCTGACAAGCTTCATTATCGATATCTCCCTCTTGATCTGCAACATAAACAGAACCCATAACCTTTACATAACAATCTGTTCCATATCTTAACCGGTTTTACCAAAACAAGAAAGCAAGCAATTTCTGAAGCGTATCTAACTGGCCAAAGATTCCTAATGGCTGTAACTTGAAAGCTCACAAGAAATTACTAAATTTAGCTAGCGGTTTGAAGAAGGATTAGGCCCAATTAATCTTTTATTATAAATGCCCTCTGGCTCATTCAACTTGTTCCTTTTGGTTCCTCATTGATTGAGATTAACGAGTTGAAGTGGGTAAGTTTCCAATAACACTACGAAACCTCGAAAACTTCAAAAAGTTGAACCGAAGTTTCTTCAGGAAAAACAAAAAACCTGGTCGACCATCTTGTGTTTGATGATAGTGGAACGATCGAGTACTTTCATGGCTACACTCTCTCCTGTCTCTGTGTTCTGCGCAAACTTCACCTTCGCGAAGTTTCCTTCCCCAATTGTCCTCCCAACCTCGTACTTTCCCACTTTCCTCACAGCCACCATTTTTCTACCCTGCAACTGATCTTCTTCTTTCTTATTATCTGAACTCAATCTCAAGCATTCTGGGTTCCCCCCGCTCTCTCTCTCTCTCTCTCTGTGTGAGAAAAGACAGAAAGAAGCAACCTTTAAGCTAAAGCATACCGTGGGAAAGCTAGCTTACGCTGTGGGCCAACGGAAAACTTAGATTAAGTAAATGAAAAAGAGAGAAAACGATAATAATGTGAAGTAGTTAGCTTTTGTGGCTGGGATTGGAAGGTGGGCAAGTGGAACTGGTACAGATTTGAAAGCAGGAAAAGAAAAAAAGTGGGTTTGGGAATTGGGATGTGATTTGTTAACGCATAATAGACGCTTGTTTCTTGAAAGGCAGACTTTGACTTGGAAGAAACCGAAATGTCTCTCGTTAATTTAGTAGAAAAGGAAAAGTGGGACAAGTTTACCTCCAACTCTAATGGCTCTCTGTCTGGGAAATTCAATTTAGTGAGAAAGTAGGGACAGGTTTAGCTAAATTTTCTTCCATGACCGTGACCTTTGGCTTTGTGCTTGTTCTTTTGAGGTTTTAAGAAATAAGAATGCCAGCTTTTCCAAGCTTCTTATCATTAGTTGTCTCATCTTTTTCAAGAATATCGGTGGCGTGCAACGAAAATCCTTGAGGCTTGCTGGTCGGCTTTATGCGCTGACCTCATTCTCCACTTTGTCGCACAGTTTTGGACTTTGACAGAGGGTCACAGCCCACATTCTCCGGCCTGCTAATTTCATCTCTCTTATTTTTTTAAAATAAATTTAACAGAATTTAAATTTTTATATCAATTTAAAATTTTAATTCAAATAATAAAATTTAAAATTTATTTAAATCATGTCTTTCTTTTTACCTAAAATAACGTATCCACAAAATACCACATAAATATCTATTTGTCAGTCGCATAAAACAAAACTAACATTTTAATTTAATTTATGTAAATTTTAAAATTTTACTCACTAAATTAAATTTTTAAAAAAATCTGCCATTGAATTGAAAAAATTCTAAAAGCTTAAACAATTTTAAATCTTTATCCCATTTATTAATTTGTATATTATGTATTTTAATACAAGATAATAATTAATTAAATAATTAAATCAACAATAACAACAACAATAATACTTAGTAGAAGTCCCCATTGAGTTATAAAGTCTAGAAAAGTCCAATATTAAACAGGCTTGCCCCTATTTGGTAGTGATTAAATAATCAACTCATTTCAATAATTATTTATAAGTTGAGCTTATTTTTATTTTAATTCGTCATCTTTCAAATTGTTAAAGTAAAAAACAATTAATTGCATAAAACCTCCACGAAATTCCCAAGAGATGCAATTCTCGTAGTTTCATGAAATTCGTTATCGAAACTTGGCGGTTAAAAAGTTGGCCCGAACTGAAGATGGAAAAGTAGATCGAAGGAAACATCGGTTAGAAATTTCCCATCACGCCAATCTAATGCTGGTAGTTTTTGCTTATTCCAAGTTGCTGTAATGCCAAAACCCAGGAAAAGGCAATGTTATGAATACCGTATCGGACTCGGTATCGGATTGAGCTCTGGAACGAAACAGTACCGGTATCGATCGGTACCGGATACCGTTTCGGGATATTTTTAAAATTTATAAAATAGTCCTTAAAATTTAAAAAAATTACAAAATAGTCCTGCATTTTTCAAACCAAT
>JAOSBP010000002.1:4122207-4134522 GCA_027563825.1 Erythroxylum mucronatum | reverse complement strand
ATGATCGTCGTTCTACCTCCGGCTATTGCATTTTTCTTGGCTCCAACCTCATCTCCTGGAGTGCTAAGAAACAACCCGCTGTTGCCAGATCAAGCACTGAAGCTGAATATAGAAGTATTACAGTTGCTGCTGCTGAAATCTATTGGCTTAAATCCATTTTAAGTGAAATTGGCTTCTCTGACGGTACACCTACACTCTGGTGTGATAATCTTGGTGCCACCTTCCTTGCTGCTGATCCAATTGCTCATGCCCGTACCAAACATATCGAGATTGACATCCACTTTGTTCGTGATCTAGTGGCCAACAAAGCTCTTTATATTCGCCATATTTCTTCATCCGATCAAATTGCTGACATCATGACTAAAGCCTTAGCTTCATCTGCCTTTCATCGCCTTCGAAGCAAGCTCACCGTTTCTACCCACAGTGAGCTTGAGGGGGGCTGATAAACATTTACAGATCTTCATATCAGAAATGATCTTTTTCATTTATTATGTATCTCATTTGATTTTATTTTGTGTATCTTATTTATCTTTATATCTCATTTGTTATTATTATCAGATACCAAAACACATTTATAAATACCTGTAAAAGCTATTCAGCAATATACAAGCAATACAATACAATTTCATATTATTTGCTTCTTTCCATTCTTTCATAAAGAAACAATAGCTTGCGCTTGATTTTTTCCTTTCTCACTCTGCGTAACGGTTAATCAGGACAAGACATGACATTATACGAACAAGGTTGGTTGGCGTGCGCTTGAGCTTCTTCCTTTTTCAAGCTGCACTCTTTAGTTATGGTTAATAAGGACAAGCCATCAAATTATACGAACAAGGTTGGTTGCCAATGGTGGCTTTCAAATAGTTTTACTGCATAAAGATACAACGACGGGGGATATAGACGACAAAATTTTCATTAGCACTAAGACATTGCATATTTTGGTTGTTTCAAGGAAAAGAACCTTAAAGCAGAGCCAGATGCTTCATAAAACTGGAAGGATCTAGCTCTTTTTCGATCTTGGTAAACCAATCCTGGAGAACATATCCCACCGGGCAAAGAATACTGGTCATTTCATGATACTAGATAAGTATTTGACTCTACTTCTTCCATGTGTACTTGGCCTGAGCAACTTCACATTTGAAGATTTATGTGTGATGGAACATCTCTTTTTCTGCTTGGTGCAGGATCTAAGCCTATTATGCGGAAGGAACAGATGTATACGAGTGCTCTGCACGAGCTTAAAGAGAAAATGCCCTCAACTATCCCCAAAGACATCTCACCATCTATCAACAAGAACCAAAGAACGAAGCTCACAGTTTGCGAAGCTGCAAATAAATAGACCTGATTAGCACAATGAAAGAGTAAGGCATATATTTTGTACAAGAAATCAACTTGCAAGCCAAAACGCAGAAAATGGATTTATTAAGTTTAAAAAGGTCACTTTCAACCCTAACCTAATAATAGAAGATAAACATAACCTTCTCAAACAATATATAACTCATGACAATCATCAACAAAAAGGTTCAATGACAAGTTACCAAATCTGTAAAGTTTATGAGGAAAACAACATAATACGTGGGCCTAGAAGAAGATGGTTTGGGATGGTACATTCAACAAGAAGTATGGAACATTTGACATTTGCATTATCCTATAATGATACTAGTAAAAATGTTCATTAAGTATCATGAAGGCTTACGTTCTATTCAATTCACTCTTCAAAGAAGGATGGCAATGATTTCCGAAGTTACTTAGCGTACACCCAAGGAATGTCGCATGGCTAACAACCGCAATCTCTTTTTCTTTCCGAGTCCACAACCTGGAAGAAAACCATAAAAGTTGCCAAAAAATATAGAATTAGTTGTAAGGAAACAGGGTACTCGTTTGTGGAAAAGCTACGATGTTCCATTCAGGGGGATCTACAATTTATCATCTTTTTGATCGCCCTCTCTGGTTATCAACTGTATCTTCTTTCCTTCCTCCTGCATGGACTTGCCAATCCTCACTGTTGTATCAGTAGGACTTGGTGGCTTGAACAACTGACCAGGGAGTGAACTGCCCAGGAAGCTTACTCCTCCCAATGATTTATAAACCGTCACAACTAATTTATAATCTCTGATTTTTAAGTCTGTTAAAGAAACATCATAACCATGTGCAATACAACCAAATAGTTACCAATTTAAAAATTTCAGGCCTCTTGCAGCTACTAGTTCATGCTTCTCTCTATCATCAGCCTTCCACAGTATGTCTTCATTGCTTTCAATCTACAGACAGGAGAAATAAAAAAGGGAACGGCTAATATCAACCCAAGTTGAACTTGAGATATGAAACAATGATATAAAGGTCACTTTCAACAGAGTGGATACGAATTATATACTTGCCGCTGAAAAATCTATTGCAGGAAACATCTGTTGATATTCACTGATGCTTCTTCTCCTATCACATGGATAGCTGTTCTGTAGTTCAGAAGAATCAAAGTTAATGTACAGATCCCATTTCAAATAAGGGAAAAAGCAACTGAATATAGATAGGTTTTTCATTACATGATATGAATTCCATTTTGTAGACATTCCCTTGACTTTATTTCTAAAGCAGAGTGATGCCTATATTTTAGTTCAGTACAGATGTCGTACATGTTCCACATTGAAAGTTACCATAATGATTAAACTCCCCCTAGTATTTTTATCTCCTTTCTTGAGAGAAGCAGGATATATAGCAATCATTTGCAAAATGACAAATTCATTCGAACAAAGCTGTGTATACTCTTAACAGATTCAGTTAGCTATTATGTAATTATGGAAGACATACTAAGCTCTCTCGACAAAGCTCAACAGCCATGATTGGAGGGCAATTTAAACTTGAAATTGCAGGATGCTGACTTTTTCCAACATTTGCTAGCATCAAAGGAGAGGCCTCTATATCTTCCTTCAAATCTTCACCACCGAAAATATTTTTCTTCAAATCTTCCTTCAAATCTTCACCACCGAAAATATCTTCCTTCAAACCTTCAAATCTTCAAATCTTCCTTCAAATCTTCAAGCTCCTCCATTAGCTGCAAGAAACTAAAGCAAATATTTTTCACAATGCTTTTAGGAAGTAACTGCAGCTGCGAATTTTCGCAATACCTTAACAAAGGGGAAGTGATGACCAATTCAATTCTCTTGTGTAGTCCACATCCTTGAACGTCCTTTCGCAGATTCTCAACCTGTTGTGGTTTATCTCAAAATATTAAAAAATGAAATAAGCTACCGAAACAACTCAAATTAGTACAAGTTCCCCAACGATCCTGACTTAGATGCATGAAAAGAAAGCATAAAAAGGGTCTGCCATTACCTGTTGCCAACCAAGTGGTGTAAGATGCGCATCAAAATATTCTTCAGAAAAATAGGCTTTAGAGTCTTTTTCTCCGTATACATTGTGAATCCCTTGGGCATGCCTAACCTGAAAATTTCATAAGGTAACTGCATTTATAAGCCACTTGACTAGAATAAAACAGGATGTTTCAGATTTCTGGAAGCAGTAAAATATGGGATGAGGTAGTCAAGATTGAAGCAGACCAAGTGAAGAGTTTTGGTTCTGTCCAGTGGCAACAGACTTTGACCAACTTTAGTATTCATCTCTGCGCAAACGAAGAACAACGTCAATCCAAGAGAATCTTACATAGAACACAGTAAAGCTTCCAAAGAACTAGCTCAATAAGCAACAAGATCCAAAATTTGAGCCAAATGGACCAAAACTATGGCCATCCGAATTCCCCGGGATTCCCAGTTCTTATCGAGACCCGTTAAAATTCTTAATACAGATAACATCCCGCAAGTCGAAAAGTCAAACCTTGAAGCAATTGTATCGATGAAGTAAAGAGAAAGACATGAAAGTGGTGAAATTGTATGCACCGTAGAGAGAAGAGAAACAAAGTATTGAAGGTGAAGGAGTAGGAGTCCGATTCAGAGGCATAGCCGGACAACTCAAAAACCATTGCTTCTGTTTTTGTTGGTGTTGTGTGAAGTTGCTGGGACGAGGCTCTGACATGAGAGTAGGACAAGCTGCAAAAGTCGTGAATGTAGACATGATTTGTTGAGAGACAACTGGACCGGAGTTGCCATTTAACTGTCTTAGATTTGCGTGGCAAATTGGCAATTGCGGCAGGTTGTATAAGTCGCTGACCAAAACCGTAGTCCTGCAATTAATTTTTTATTGAATATTTATTAATTATTATTTTTAAAATTAAGATTAAAAATAAAAAATTAATTAGTATAATAAATTATCTATTTAATTTGTTATGGTAAGACGTAATTTTATTATAAATAGTTGTTACGTATATTAAATTTTATTTAACCGGTTAAGAGAATTATATGTTAAAAAGGTATTAAAAATTTTATTAATTTATTTTAAATACTTTTATAAAATAGGTTTTATTTAATTCACTTATAAAAATTTAGTAATTAGTCCAAGCATACCAATGAAGTTTGAATTAATTAGGACAAATAACTATTTAACTTTTAATTTGTTATAAAAATAATTCTACGTTAATTTCTTTACTAATATGTTATTTTTGATTTTTTACGTAATTATTTTATTATTTTAAAAGATTTAAAAATAAAAAACCCTAACATGTATACTTACTAATGTGTATACTACCTACCTTTTCTGTTTTCTTTCACCTTATGCTTTTTTTTTTTTTTGCTCTTCTTGGGTAAAGCTTGTAGGGGGTGGATAGCGATCCAATCTTGAATCGTACAGTGTGAGGAGCAAACTGTGCGAGTTTTCTGAACCATGACCACATTATCCTCTAATTGCTCCATCGACCATCACCGGAGGTTGAAACTAGACCCCAGATTCGGGGCTCCTCGGTAAATATTTATAAGCCGTACTCGAGAGTTGACACTTAAAATGTAGGTGAAATCAAAACTCAAAAAGAGTATCTTGCCTAAGGAGCATAATACTGTAGAATTGGTCTCGTGTCTTGCATGAAAGCATTCCATTCTCAAATTCACCATGGTATGAATCTAAACCGGGTTGAGAAAGCCCGTGAAGGACGGCTAAAATTGTGGAAAGAATGTGTGAGCCTGTAAATGTTCTTAAAGGCTTTGGAAATTCAATACTTCCAAGGAATGAATCTTGAGATTTCCTAAAAGACGAGCTAGTATGCTCATAAAACTTGAACCATCTAGCTCTTCAGTAGGATGTATAAACTAAGCACGTCCTAGTAAATTACTTTCAAAGAAACACACATATTGGACATTAATCAACACTGATCCTCCTGATACATGCTGGTCAGAAAATTACTTCAAGTCTCCGCTTTTCCTTTATGCTTCTCCTCTGCAACGTCACTTGGGAGATCAAGACCTTGAGGAATCTTTCCAGGATAGTTGGTAGTTGCCGGATCAGACCCTATCATACTGGAAAGAGGAAAAAAGATCATGAATTCTTCTGCACAAGTTAAACAAACATAATTTGAGTGCTTTTGGTAAACTTTTCTAGCAGACATACCCTCTATCAACAAGGACCATTGAACGAAGCTCACAGTTTGCAAAGCTGTATGAACATGCATCGGATTAGTATAATGCGGGATAAGAAGTGAGAGTTTATACATTGACATATGATTCATAATAAGACTATTTCATGTCGGATATATCACTACACATATACTTTCTAAGGACCACCAATTCCTCTTCTCATCTCAGCTACAACACTACGACATTATCTCAGACAAGGTAAGAGCAATAGGGTGCACCATATTGAACAGTATATAGTATTGGTTGATTAATTCTAGTCTTCTAGGTTTCATCTATTTAGGAAATAAAAAATGAATATATTAATGATTCTTAATGATTAACCCTTGGAAAGGTATAGCAGCAATAGGGCCCTGTGGTTACGCGAGAGAATAATGAAAGGTTGTATCCAAATTCCAATGTATTTCACAATCTGAAACTGAGTAATCTGACAAATTGAACATTTCTTTTTTTTCGTGAAAAGACATTAGGAGGAAGGTCTTAGGTTTCATATTACAGACCTTTCAAAAAGTTTTCTATTACAGATTATTTTACAGAGATAACAAGCACTAATGCAAGTTATTTGAGACATATGAATAATCACTTACTGTGTGCATATTTCACTCTTCACAGATTGATGACAATCATTTCCAAAATGACTCAAGGAATGGTACAAGAATCCACTATGGCTAACAACGGCAATCTCTTTCTCTTCCCGAGTCCACAACCTATACCAAAAGAAACCGTAATATGTCATCAAAATTAAGGGATGAAACTGCCACACCTACCAACAGCTACTTATCCACGATAAAAACATATCTAAAATCCATTAAGCCGATCAATCATGTAAAGGAATAATGACCTTTACAAACATAGCTATGCGGCACAGCGGCAGGCCAGTTATCCTTTACAGCAATCAACATATAAACAAGTATGTCATATATATTAGCACAAAATCAAACACTTGGGCTACTATTGAAAGGATGAGCAAAGGCAGCACTTTTAGGCAACTTTTGAAAGATGTCACAGCTAAACATGAAATTCATTTGAACAAAGCTTTATTCCCAGGTTAGTGACAAACATAGACAAAAAGAATAGAACAGAACATACCATTTGAAAAATTTCAATCCCCTCACTGCAACTTCTTCATTCAGCTCTCTCTCATCAGCCTTCCACAAAATGTCATTATCATTTTCAATCTGCACAAGAAATTAAAAAAAAAATTGCTTCATATCAACCTGATCAGCATTTGGAACTAGAAACCTAGGATCTCCTAGAAGAAGTAATGATGTCTAGATTCTTTATGCGATAACAAAAAACTCTTCTTTCAGTACTTGCCAGAGAAAAATCTATTGCAGGGAAAAGAGGCTTATATTCACTGATACTTCTTCTCCTGTCACACGGATGAACTCCCTGCAGTTTGAGAAATTAAAAACAAAAGAGGTCAAACATAAACCCAGCTTCATGCTCACATTAAAGTGAAAGAAAAGATCAGGCTATAGCAACTTCTCTCATCAAGCATTAAACAACATGCAAATAGCTTTCTTAAACACGCACCAAATGTTCTCGACAAAGTTCAACTGCTATAATTGGAGGACAATTTAAACTTGAAATTGCTGGCCGGTTACTCGATCCAGCATTTGCCACCATCAATGGTGTGGCATTTATGCCATCCGAGTATCCTTCTCCTCCAAAGGCTCCAACAGCTGTCTGCATGGTTCTATAAAGCAATTATTAAAAAGAAAAGGGTTAGGTGAAAAAACTTGCTTGAATCCTCTACCAAACAAAATTTCTACCTTCAAATCAAAACTAAATCCAAAAGATCTACCATTTCACCAAAAAAGTAAAACAACTCCCATACCTTAATAAAGGCGAAACAATCACCAACTCAATCTTTTTATCAAGCCCACATTCTCGAACATGCTTGCGCAAATTATCAACCTGCGATGATTTCACAAAATTTTCCCACAAGTTGAAACATCTAAAAAAAAGGAGCTTACCCAGTCCGTAATTATCAAAGTTGAAACGAACTGACTCAATTACCTGTTGCCAGCCGAGAGGAGTAAGGTGTGCATCAAAGAGTTCTTCAGATAAGTATGCACTGAATTTCTTCTCTCCTTCAACATTGTGAATCCCTTGTGCGTGCCTTACCTAAGTATATCAGTAACCTTTTTGAACACACACATACAAACGCTGACACCGAAGAAAAAGGAAATTGACATAAAACGAGACGAACCAGGTGAAGGGTCTTGGTACGATGCAATGGATAGAGAGTTGGCCCAGCAGATGCTTCCATTTCTACACACAGAGATCCAAGCCACAGTTTCTAATCAATCACAAATACCAAAACAAACACAGTTAAAAAGCATGCCTATTGAACTAAACCCCATCTGACGAACAATAGTACCTGAGAATGAGGAGAAGGAGTAAGGGGCAGAAACGCAGCGTTTAGGATGACGTTCTCGTAGTGGTTGTGGTGGTGGCTTTAAGATCGGTGGAGCAGTTTTGTACTTGGGAAAGGGAACGGACGCGAAAGAGAGATCTAAAAACGCAGAGGAGGGACTTGAAATGGAATATAAAATAGAGGACATGGTTTATGGTTATGTTTTTTTTTTATTTTAAATCGAGGAGAGAGAGAGAGAGAGAGAGCGATTCGAATTAGAATTGTGGTTTTATTTCTTTTTTGCCACTAAACTAAAAGCAAAGCCTTTCTTAAGGTCCTGGTTGTTCGGAGGACAATTGGTTCTTTTTTTGCTTGCTTTTAGCACATGCCTCAGTTTATTCCTCCAATCACTTTCTTTTGCCGTTTTCAACCTCATTTCTTGGTTTCTTCCGATGATGAAAAACTGGAATTATTGGAGATTTAAGATTTTAAGCCTCAGACATAAAATTGGTTAAAAATTAAGTAAAATTAAAGAATTTGTAATGTAATTGTAAGAGATTATCTTACTCATCAAAAAATTTAAATTTTAATTAAAAATTGTTAAATGAAAATTTATTTATTTATTTTAGTTTATAAGAATTTATTAATTTATAAAAATTAATCGATTAATTAATAAATTGATTAATTTTTAACAACAAGAGTTATTAATATAATAAAACCGAAAAGTTAAAAATTCGACAAAAAAACTATACGATTCAAGATCTTTACAGTTAATTCGGTTGAGTTTTCTATTATTGGATTTTATTATTCTAATCAAGGATATTATTTACTTAAGATTCAAAACTAAAAATTTTAGCTTAGGCACTCTTTAACTTACAGATTTGTAAGCATTTTCGGGCTATCAGCATGTAATAATATTTACCATCATTTGCAAATCCAAAACACCAAAACTCATGTGAACATCGAAATCAAATCTATATCAGATTATACCTTTCGCAACGAAAATAACAAAGAAACTCGAAGTGTCGGAAAAGCACGTCAAATGTCGCGTCTCTATTGGTATCCACACTCTCGTGAGACCAAACAAACACTTCTAGTGTGCTAGCACCACTCTTGAGACCTCTATCTCTCTATTACTTGAGGAGGAGGATGGCACTAGGGTTTACTTTTAGGTAGATGAGTCTTACACCAAACAAGTTATAATATATATATCTATATATATAGTAAAACCCTAAGACCCAAAAACCCAAAACCTATTAAAGCCCAATAAATGTTCAGTCTCTTAATGTGCGACCCTATAGGCTTATTTAATATTAGTAGCAGGTCTAAGCTTCTTTTAGGCCCACAAGTTATAAATGGTTTTTAGCAAAACATTATAACTACTTAATATTAAATAAGGTCGAAGTCCGACATTACTTGAATCACAATTGATAAATTATAGTACATTCTATAATTGGTTCGTGGGGTATGTACTAACAATCTGACACTTGCACAAGAACCAATTATCCATTAGTCCATTTGTCTCATTATATCTCGATTGAGCATAAGGCAGGAAACAATGTCATCCTTATTAGGCTCAATCTTGTTTCTCAATCTCTGAGTTAAACTGTGTAACAAACAACTGACATTCACCTTATTTGCCCACGACCATGCAACTTTTCAGTCTTAACTCATCAAGGGGCTCAAAGTTATCTTTCTCCCATTATATGGGAGAGACAAATTTCATCTTGTTCATCTACATTCCTCCGCATGATTCATAACATGCCCGAGCATTGCTTTCACCTTTTACGGCTAATGTTTGACAATGTCAAAACAAACTAATCCACATGTAGGAAACCGTGACAAACTCAAGTAAAGGACTATATTCATCAGTTGTAATGAGAACCACTTATATAACAATCCTTAAATTGTTCTCATAATGGGTCGATCCAATCGCATGTTCTCCAACATGCACCCATGTGATTAACATAATATCTCCATATTAATGACTTGTGAAACATGGTCATCTATTAATCAACATGCCAATTTGGACAATCATTATGTTCCCTTACATTAATGAAATTAACTAGGGATCTTTAAGAATAATTGTATCCATATTACAATAGGGTCTCACGATCAAGTCACACATTTGATCCCAATTGTAAGATACACATTATTCATGGGGATTATTATTCAAATTCATTTATAACTCCACAAAAAATGAACACATCAAACAATAACTGGGCATTACTAATGGATTATCTAAAAACATGTCATAAAATTACACCCCTACATGATCACACATCCAAGAGTCTTATGCCTAATGCTCTAGTATAACGATCATGCTTAGCCTGTAGGAGAGGGTTAATCAATGGATCAACTATATTAAGATCTGTTGACATGTTGCACACCTTCACATCACCTCTTTCAACAATGTGTCGAATAAGGTGAAAACTTCTAAGTATGTATTTGGTCTTCTGATGAGATTTTGGTTTCTTAGCTTAAGCAATGGCTCCATTATTGTCACAATAGAAATCCATTGGATTCACAATGCTAGAAACCACACCAAGTTCAATGATGAACTTTCTAACCAAAACAACCTCATTTGCTGCTTTTGAAGTAACAATGTACTCAACTTTTGTTGTAGAATCAACAATTGTGTCCTGCTTAGAACTCTTCCAACACACTACTCCACCGTTCAGGCAGAATAGAAAACCTGATTGCAACCAGAATTCATTTGTGTCTGATTGGAAGCTAGCATCAGTGTAACCATTTACAATGAGCTCTTCCTCACCTCCATAGAACAAGAATATATCCTTAGTTCTTTTCGTGTACTTAAGAATGTTCTTAACAACTATCCAGTGACTTTCACCTGAATCTGACTGATATCTACTTGTCATGTTTAAAGCACATGCAACATGCACACGAGTTTACAACATGGCATACATGATAGATCCTATAACAGATGCATATGAGATCCTACTCATGTGGTTTCACTCATCTAGTGTCGAAGGGCATTAAGCCCTACTCAAAACTATGCCATATGATATGGGTAAGAAGCCTCTCTTCGATTATTGCATATTGAATATGTGTAAAACCTTATCTATATAAGTGCTTTGAGTTAGTCCAGTAAGACGTCTCGATCTATCTCTATAGATTCTAATAACCACGATGTAGGCTGCTTCGCCCAATTCTTTCATTGAAAAACAATTTGCTAATCAAGCTTTAACGGATTAAAGCATAGGAATGTCATTTTCAATGAGTAGTATGTCATCTACATACAAGACCAAGAAAACAATTGTGCTCCCACTAGTCTTATTGTAAACACAAGATTCTTCTTCATTTATGAGGAAACCAAACTCTTTGACTGCATTATTAAAGCGAAAATTCCAACTCCGAGAAGCCTGCTTCAATCCATAAATGGATTGCTGAAGCTTGCATAATTTCCCAGCATTTTTAGAAGATGTGAAACCTTCAGGTTGTGTCATGTACACATCCTCTTCCAGATTTTCGTTTAGAAAAGTTGTTTTCACATCTATTTGCCAAATCTCATAATTATAGAATACAACAATTGCTAGGAGGATGCGAATGGAATTAAGCATCGCAACTAGAGAATAGATCTCATCATAGTTAATACCATGAATTTGCTTAAAACCCTTAGGAACCAATCGCACATTATAATATGTACATTACCATCCATGTCAACTTTCTTCTTGAAAACCCACTTATACTCAATGGTTTTTACACCATCAAATGGGTTAACCAAAACCCATACTTTGTCTTGGTATATGGATTCCATTTCGCATTCTAGAGCCTGAAGCCATTTATCGGATTCAGGGCCCATCATTGCTTCTGAGTAGGATGTAGGTTTGTCATCCTCTATCAATAATAGATGATGATGTTCATTCACCATAAAACCATATCTTATGGGTTCGTAACGGAACCTTTCAACCTTACGTGATGCTGAGGTCACTAATGTAGTTTCTACAATATTTTGTATATCAAAACGAGGCTCCTCTTATGTTAGAGCATTCTCCCGTGACTCTTGAATTTCTTTAAGATGTACTTTACTACCACTAGTTGCTTTAGACAGAAATTCTCTCTCTAAAAAGATTTCATTTTGAGCAACAAACACTTTGTTCTTGTTGGGATTGTAAAAGTAATATCCTTTAGTTTCCTTCTACGAAGAAACGTTTATTGGATTTAGGTCCAAGTTTTCATATGTTAACCTTTTAACGTAAGCTTCACATCCCTAAATCTTTAGAAAAGACAAAGTAGGAACCTTTCCTGTCCATGTTTCATATTATAACGCCCCATATTAGGGGTTAGAATATTAAGGAAATTTAGTCCGTTTTATGTTTTGTATATTTGAATATTTGCATATTTATGCATAAGCATTTTGGCATGCATTCATGACATTTTCCGGGTAATTTGGATTATAACTGAAATTTTGGATTTATTTGG
>JAOSBP010000002.1:4093919-4109674 GCA_027563825.1 Erythroxylum mucronatum | reverse complement strand
ATTAATTTTCACCTATCGGTTCTTCAATTAACAACTAACATCAAGTAATGGTTGGCCAAACACAATACCAGCAAAATTAATCTCAAATCAGAGAAATCATAACCAAAAATCCATACATATAAATTGTCCGAAATTTAATCCATAAAATTAGCTAAAAGCTTCAGCCCAACCTTGAAGCTTCGGGAAGCTACTCACTCATGGTAGGATGAAAATCACAAACATTCAAGGCAACAAACATCATATGAAACTCTAAATAATAAACAGAGGATAACTGGGTTTTCGGGTCTCCCTTTTTGTGTTTATTATTTTACGCCTCTCCCTGATGTTGCGTCCTTGCTTGGTTTGCTTTGGTCTCCTTCAGCTCTTCAATAAATTAATTACGACAGAAATTAGAATTGGCAAACAACATTATGAGAAATCAGATAATAAAACAGAAATTGAATGAGTTTCGGTTCTCCCTCTCTGTGTTGTTTGCGTCTCCAGCATGCGTTTTTATCCCAGCTGTGTTGTGTCTCACTCCTGGTGGTGTCCTCCTCTCAAGTCTAGCTGCCAACGTCCCCCTTCCACTAGCTTCCAGCTCACTTATTTCACCAACTAGCCTGCATGTAACGTATGCTTCCTTGTTTTAATGCCCAGCTCCACCTTGTTTATTTCCCAGTCACGCAAATACCACCTATCCCCCTCACTCTCACACACATCACTTATTAACGCACACACTATCAGCCCTCCTTGTTTTTTTTTCTTTTTATTCACTCCTCACGCTGCTCTCTCATTCTTCACTCACACTAGCTCCTCTCACGCACAGCACACACAACACTCATGCTCTCTTGATTTTTCTGCTTCTTAATTCACGCTACTTTACTCCTAGTACAGCCCCTGCATTGACTGCTCACTCACTTCACCTCCTCACAGCAAGTAACGCCCCCCTCCTCCTTGTTTTCTGCCCAGTTTTTGTATTGCCCTTGTATTTTCGAATCACGACCTCCCCCATCTTCTCTTGTAACGTTGGTGGGTCTCTTGGCCTGGATTATTCTGCATGGGTGTTCTTTCTTATGACCCCCAGTCCACGTGATTTTTGTTAAAACAACCAGCTGTGTAGTGCATCCCTCCTCTCTGTAACGTTGGTCTTTGTCTACTCTTTTGGTGGGGTTGATTTTGTTTTCTTCCCCAAAACAAGCAGCAGCCACGTTGGTTTTCTATCCACTTGCATTATTTTCCTGTTGGTTCCCTCATTAACGTTTTGTTTGAGTCTCTTTGGTGGGTCTTTAACGTTGGTCCCTCACTTCTTGGTTTTTATGTTAAAATAACCAGCTCATTTTCGTTAGTGTCCAGTGCTTCCCTCTTGATCCACGTTGTTGTCCCACCTTGGTGTTGATTTCGTTGCTTTTTTTCTTTTTAAAACAAACCAGCTGTCTTGACCTCCCCCTTCTCATGTAACGTGTAGCTTGGTTGTCCCTTGGTTTGTAACAAAGTGAGTGGAGAGTTGGTGAGCATGCATGTGAAGTGGTCCCTCCTTGCTTGTTGTTGTCTTCGTTTGTTTACAAGTTTTTAGGCTGGTTTTGTTCTCTCTTGGAGTTGTCCTCCACAACAGCCCCCATTTGCTTTTCCTCTAGTGTGTGTCTTTTTTTTATTTAAAAACTAGTGTATTTCCTGCAAATTAAATAGGACCCATTATAAATGTAGATTAAGACAAATTAAATAATTAAGTAGGAAAAATATGTATAAGACCCAAATATTAATCCAAAAATTAAGGAAAAATGTCATAAATTTTAATGAGAAAAATGCATTCAACAATCGTTCAGATCTAAAATCTATTGTCTGTTAAAAACTTAAAATATAAAATGAAAAACCAACAATATGAGATAATATCATTTGTTCCTATTATCCCATTCCTATTCTATTTCATAAAAAACTATCTATTCAATAAATAAGACCCACAAAAATTGAATAGCCAGAATCATTTGGGAAAAGGAGGAAGAGGGTAAGGGGAACAAAAGATCTTCCTCCCAACAATGGAACCAGATCACTTGTTTTCATCACCCTATTCCTACTCTGTTTCATAAAAATTCATCCATTTAATAAATGAAACTCACAAAATTTGAATAGCCAGAATCACTTGGGAACAGGGGTATAGGAGGATCTCTTTCCCAATAATGAGACCAGATTACTTGTTCTCATTACTTTGTTATTATTCTATTTTATAAAAATTCATTTATTCAATAGATGAGACCCACAAAAATTGAATAGTCAAGATCACTTAAGAACATGGAAAATAAGCTAAGGGAGAACAAAGGATCTCCTTTTTAACAATAGGATCAGATCACCTGTTTCTAATATTTTTTACCTGCTCCATTTCATAAAATTTAATTTTTAACAATACGAGATCAGATCACTTGATCCCATTACCTTGTTCCAACCCTATTCATAAAAAACCATCTATTCAATAAATGAGACCCACAAAAATTGAATAGCCAGAATCACTTGGAAACAAAGGGAATAAGGTAAGGGGGAACAAAGGATCTCCCTCTTAGAAATGGAATTAGATCACCTGTTTTCATTACTCTATTCCTACTTTTTTTCATAAAAATTCATTCATTTAATAAATGAGACTCACAAAAATTGAATGGTCATAATCACTTAAGAATATGGGTATAGGAGGATCTCTCTCTCAACAATAGGACCAGATCACCTATTTTTATTATTTTGTTCCTACTCTGTTTTATAAAAATCCATTTATTCAATAGATGAGACTCACAAAAATTAAATAGTGAGGTTCACTTAAGAATAGGGAGAATAAGGTAAGGGAGAACAGAGGATCTCCTTTTTAACAATAAGATCAAATCACCTGTTTTTAATACTCTATACATGCTTTATAGACGATATGACGTCATCACAGGCAATATGACGTCATCACAGACTATACAAATTTTATTTCATAAAAATTCATTTTTAACAATACGAGATCAGATCACTTGTTCTCGTTACTTTGTTTCTACTCTATTTTATAAAAAACCATCTATTTAATAAATGAGACTCACAAAAATTAAATGGCCAGAATCACTTGGGAACATGGAATAGGGTAAGAGAAACAAAGGATCTCCCTCCCAGCAATAGAACTAGATCACTTGTTTTCATTACTCTATTTTTACTCTGTTTCATAAAAATTCATCCATTTAATAAATGATACCCACAAAAATTGAATGGCAAAATCACTTAGAGAACAAGAGTAAAGTAAAGTGCTCTTATTATTTTGTTCCTATTATATTTTATAAAAATTCATTTATTCAATAAATAAGAGCCACAAAATTTGAATAGTAAAGATGACTTGACGGAGAGAATAAGGTAAAGGCAAATGATCTCCTGTTTTTACAATAAGATCAAATCACCTGTTTCTGATACTCTATGTAACTGCTCTATATCATAAAAATTCATCCATCCAATGGACTGGCGAAAATTCAATGGCCGGATCATTTGAAAACAGGGGGAATAGGGTGTCAGGTCCTGACTGATGTTAGCTCCAGTCCTTTTTCCGGTTCAGACAGAAGGGGGGCGTCAAAGTTTTCAGCGATACACGAATTTATTATTTTGTTTGTTTGGGTTACAGAGATTTTGGTGAAAAAAGACATGACTCTGGTCTGGTCCCAAGCACGGGAAAAAAACAAAGAGAAAAGGATCATATTGTATACCAAATAATGCAGACTAAAATACCTGTTATTATAATCCAATGGTGTCCTTTTCTGTTTGTCCTACACATTATCCAACTTCGTGCAGCTCAGTTACCAAGGCATTGTCCATTCCCGAGGGAGGGTGAGAGATACGGAGGGATGAAGCTCGATGAACAGAGCTGCTTATAGGAATTACAAACTGAGTGGAGAGAATAGGGAAAACTTTCCAGGTTTCTCAATTCTCAGCGGAAATGAGTGAGCTTTTATCTAGTAGCTGTAGCTGGAACTATGATTGTTTCTGTGAAGAATTCTCCATACTGCAACAAGACTTCAACAACTACTACTGCTTCAATGGAATCAATGGCTTCCCGTTTGGAGATGAATTATCTGGATCACATTTCAGAGATGAGTTCTCAGTACCAAAGTTTACTGAGTCTTCGCGTGTCACATTTGAGACGCTACCATTTTCCCTCCAAGAAGACACACCAATATCCATATTGGAGAATGACGAGCATGGTCTGGTTACAGCTAATGGTGGCCATGATTTCGAGAAGAAGGCTACTTGCAAAGATGAGCTGATTCAGTCCCCTGACCCTCCTGAAGTGCCTGTTTTGAACGTTGGTTCTTGTCCAGGAAGAAAAGTTCGAGGTAAGAAGCTGGATGGGCAGCCATCAAAGAATCTAATGGCTGAGAGAAGGCGTAGAAAGAGGTTAAACGACAGGCTCTCATTGCTGAGATCAATAGTTCCCAAGATAAGCAAGGTAAGTAGTTTTGCAGCTCCAAACTACCATTTTGATAAGTTTCTTGCACTTGAAGGAGGTCAATTTGTCTGATATCTCAAAATCTTTGCACCAGATGGACAGGACTTCCATACTTGGAGACTCAATAGATTACATAAAGGAGCTGTCGGAGCGAATCAAGTTCCTGCAGCAGGAAATTCAGGTGGGTAAAGATTCAGATGAGTTGAAGGACATAAAATCAAGTGAAATCGTAGCGAGGAACTCACCTAAGGTACATGCACTGTGCTTATCTACGAGAACTCTTTAAGAAATACCTGAAAATAATTTTCTTAACTGTTCCATCTACAGTTCGACGTGGAAAGAATAAATGCAGGTACTCGAATTGAGATCTGCTGTGCAGGAAAGCCTGGGTTGTTATTATCAACCGTAAAAACCTTAGAAGCATTAGGAGTGGAGATTCAACAATGTGTTATTAGCTGTTTCAATGAGTTTTCAATGCAGGCTTCTTGCTCAGAGGTTAAATTTCGTCCATCAAATTCGTATTGCTCTTATTTCTAAATGACTGATGCAGATGGCTAGTTTGTGCTCTGTCTGTTCTTAATTACAGGAATTGGGTCGCAGGGTATTGACGAGTTCAGAAGAAATAAAGCAAGCATTGTTTGCGAGTGCAGGATATGAAGGAAGATGTATATGAAACAAGAGAGGAATAATATGGAGGAAGTACATCTTAGGCTGTGGTCCAACTCGTTCGTAAAATATTTCCGAAAGGTCTAACTATTGGAGGTCTTGTATTCTGGGTTTTCTGAGTTCATGAGTCTGTTTTAAAAGTTCAAAATATTAGAGTTCTCGTATTCTAGTCTCTTCTGAGTTTATAAAGCCTTTTAAGTATTAAGAATGGAATGAAGTGTATAAAGTTGGCTGCTGCATAACAAGGGTCGAATGGAATGAAGGCAGCCGTGTTAAGAAATCCCAAGTTCAAATTCTTGTAAGCACATCTTTTTCGGGAGTCCAGGTCTTCTGTCCAATATTATGGTGTCTTATTGTATTAAATAAATCTCAGCCATTTATTTATATAGGTCTCTCATAAATAAATAGCTCTCGCAAAATAAATGGCTGAGATTCTATGAGACATAATAAAACAGAGTAATATTAGATAGACGATCTGAATTCCTTTATCAGACCGGTGTCCTAGTATTCACTAAGAAAATAGACATGCCTCAAATTGGTAATTTTTTATTTTTTATCTACCAATTTAAAATTACTAATTGAATTGTTACTTTAATTTCTTAAAAGTAAGGATATATTAAATTTATAAATATTAATTAGAATGAGTTCGTCTCTAATTTATTAAGAATTATATAATTTATGAATTATTAAATAATTTTAACAATTAATTTAATAAAAGTTTAAAATAAATTTGAACATTTATAATTACGTTAAAAATAAATTTTAAATAAAAATTTTAATTGTTATGTTTCACATTAATATTGATGTGAGACATTTTATATTTTTAATATGATACGTAAATTAATTAGGTATTTTCAAGATATTATTATCATTATCACATACCATTAAAGATTGTAGTTTAATACAGTAGCAATATCATTCTTCTTCAATTGGTTAGGACTTAGGAGTAATGTCATTCTTAAGACCTGATCATCGGATTAAGTCTGAGTGTGATCAAATATATATTGGCCTGTTAATATGAAGTCAAGTCAATCAGATTTCTCATAATTAGTGGAATCCAAATAATTTGTTGAAATCCGAATTTGAAATCTGTCATACTCAAATGCCTGAGCTGAAGTCCTGTTGAATTGATTTGACGAACTGGAGATCAAGGCTCAAAGATACGAGCTTTTACCCACTCCACCGCATCTTAACCATCATCAATTACGAATGCTGAAAATAACTTGTTCCAATGAAAAATAGGACTGAGAGGGTAAGTATTGTAAGCAAAATGGTAAGAAAAGCTCATCTCTATATTGAAAATAAGAAATAAAGTAATTACAGCCGATTAGACTTATCAGCATACAAGATACAGGTACAAACCGGTACAGGGATCAAGCTCACCTCACTAATAGGTTTCCTAAAAGCTGAAGAGTTACATATGAATGAGTAGGGCACATTTAACCAACGGAAATTAGGAAAAAGGGTCTCACAAGAAATAAATGGAGGTTCTATAAGGGACCTCAACAATTCAATGTCGTACTGAAGACTAAAATGGGGTTAACACTGGCAAGAAGTTGAGGAAATTTCCTTTTTTCCTTATTCAATTCTGAAGAAGTGAACTGAGGTATCATTTGAGGAAAATATTAGGATGGTACTACTTCTGGCTTTGTTTGGCTCGAAGCTTTTGTTCCAATACAGCTACTTCTGTCTCAAGGCTGAAAATTCTGTTCAAAGCATGCATATTCTCAAGGGTTTCATTAAGAGTCCTACTGTCACTTCCATCACATCTCAGATGCTGCATTGGACCATGCAGAAGCTTATTCACTATACCACGGCTAAGATCATCCACGGCTTTCCTTGTCTTCTTTGAGATATCATCATCCATTTTTGACAGGCACTTCTCTAGCTCTGCAGCTCTGATTCTCTCAGCATAAGCCCTCAATTTTTTGATTGTAGGAACCGTCTCCAACGAATCCCTCCAAGCTTCAAATTGTTTTGATTCTTCAAGGATAATTGCCTGAGCTTCCATTGCTTTCCGGAGACGATCTTCTTTGTTAGCAGCTACAACCTCCTTAAGGTCATCAACATTGTAAACTCGTGCACCGTCGACATCATTGACGCATGAGCCCACATTTCGTGGAACAGATATGTCAATAAATAACCTCAAACCACCTACTTCTGAGCCAACAGCGGGAAGATCCTTAACATGCTCTTTCAAAAATAATGGGGCTTCTGAAGCTGTGCTGGTGAATATCACATCAGCTTCAGAAGCACAAGTTAGCATCTCAGTCAGGGGCTTGTAGATAATCTCAACATCTTTCAAGTCTTCACGTATGGCAGCAACTTTTTCCTCACTTCTGTTAACTACCACCATCTTTGTGCAGCCCTTTGCCACCAAATGTTTTATGACAAGCTTCCCCATCTTGCCTGCTCCAATAACTAACATTCTGGCTTTGGCATTTGACGATTCAGGAAGCTTCATTAAAGCCAGTTCAACAGCTGCAGAACTTACAGAAACCGCCCCAGCAGCTATATTGGTCTCAGTTCTAACCCGCTTTCCGACAGTGATTGCATGCTTAAACAGCCCACTGATGTTCCTCCCAAAACCAACAACTCCTTGTCCAACTTTCACAACTTGTTTAACCTGAGCAAGAATTTGACCTTCTCCAAGAACAAGAGAGTCAAGTCCTGCAGAAACTTCAAAGAGGTGTCGTGTGGCATCATTGTTGTACAACAAAAACCTGTGCTGAGAAATTTCTGAAACAGGGATACCACTTGTCTGTAGCAAAAGTAGAATAAAAGATAACTGGTTAGAAACACAGCAAAGAGAAGGAAATCAAAATTTTCAAACCAGAACAAGCTAAATCTCAATAATTGATGTATTATTAGGGACATCTAAGATTATTCATAAGGGATGATTGAGATCATTGTACTAAAATAATAGAAGGCAGCTACTCAGAGAATCAGTTGCTGTAAATGTTTTAAAAAATGCCATGTTCCTTAACCATAAAATCACATTTAGTTTCTATTTGAATGGTGTAGAATAAACAGAAAATAGAAAAGATAGTTTAGTAGTCAATAAACAGCATAACAAAAAAGAAAGAAAAAGACCTTTGACATCCATTCAGTCACTTCTTTCACCCCACGATGCTGAGACAGGGCAACAACGTATATCTCCATTCGGTTACAGGTGCTAAGAACGACAGCCTCTTCGATATGATTCAATCCACACAACTCCCCAATGGCTCGAGGCCATTCAGCTTCTGGAATGGCAAGTTTTTCGCGCATTTCAATAGGAGTAGTGTGAATACTTAGGCCAATAACCACAATGCTGGCTCTTTCCTTTGTATATCCTGAGAAAGGTGAATGACAAGACAATCAGATAACAACACAAGTTGGACACTTTACGGTAATACAGCAAAAGATGGATTATGTACAATTATTCGGTTGAACAATCTAACAAAGGTAAACAGATACAGGCAGGGTAAGACCACACCAAGTATTACAGGTGTTCAAATCCTGGCCTTTATCAGAAAGGGACACGTTTTTCCTTTCAGTTTTGACAGACCCTTCCAATTAACAATCCAAACACTAGTATAAACAATATTGGAAATATAAATGCATGGAAAGCTCTTTTAGAACCCCAAAATCTGCAAGTGGAACCTGATCGTACATCAGACTCCTGAAAGCCGTGTCAGTTTTTGAATTAACCAGTACAGTCTCAACAGTATTAACAGACAGATAAATATCCGACGAACAATGACGGTAAAACAAAGACAAAATTTATCAAGCCTAAATCAGTTGAAAATCAGACTCACTATCGGCTGCGGACGTTTTTAGCTGTTCAAGAGCGGACAAGCGCGAAACCATCGCCGGATCGACGCCGGCGTCAGTCTCAATGACGGCGTTCGTAGCCGGTCCCGCGACATCGCATCTCACCCCTTCTCTCTTAGCCAACATTCTTCTGCGATTGCTCAGACCCGATTCGCAGACCAACCGAGCCTGTAACGGTGGACACATGCGAACCCTAAACGCCACCGACGACGACGGAGAAGAAGAATTCGACAACAAAGTCTCCAATTTGGAACCGGCCAAGGTGATGGCGAAACCGCTCGAAACAGCCATGGCAGCCAGATACCGTTCAAACCCTAACCGTAAATCTCCTGCCCGGGAGAAGGAATTTGAGTGGCCGGAGAGGTTTATGAGATGCCAAACGACCTCCGGCAAAGTGGAGCGAGAAGATGGGCGTGTGGCCAACGTTGTGCCTGCGTTTGGTCTTTATAGTCTAGTGTTGATTTTCCTAGTTTTAGTTTGACATCGAAAGTAGTTGGTCGGTACAATATTATTGACCTTGCACAATTGGGAGTTGAATTAGTGGGATTATTGGGGAGAACTACAAATAAAAATAAAAAACAAATCCGACTGAGGATTGGAGGATCGTAATCGCTCTCTCTTTTGGGATTCCTGAATTCTGATTGGTGGATGCCAGCGCGCTTTATCCGCACTCCATTTCCAAGTCCATCCTCTACTCGGACCACATTTTTCGGGTATGGTTCATAAAGTAGGATTGACCCGAAACTGCTAAAATCTAGACGAGAGTATTGTACCTTCTAATGCTTTTATGATTCTTGGAATCTGATTGTGTGTGTGTGTGTTCATGAACTAGAAGAAGGGATATGACATCGTGGCACTTTCTTGTCCGTTAGATTTTGATGAGAACTGTTGATATGTCTGAAAAGATAAGGTGGAAGCGGGGGATCACCAAAGTAATGACTTCAGATTGGTTCCCAAGATTTACAGGTGTATATTTGCCACAACTTCAACTTGGAATCCAAATTGAAGTTGAAATCCAACTTCAACTTCAACTTCAACTTCAGATTGGTCGTGGATGGAACTTGGACTCACGTTTAGGGATAGGATTATCAAGTCACCAACGTGATAAGACAATACCAAATCACACTAATCATATGATCTAATTAAAATTAATAGATTTCATCATCCTGTGCCAAAACAAATTAATAGTATTAATATTATTGTTTCACCGTAGGCATCTTTTACTTGACTAAAAACCATTATTTGCAAGATTTTGAATTTCGTTTTGTACCGAATGGTGCGAAAGAAGAATATTTATGTATTGAGATAAATATTGGTTGGTACTAGTCTATTTCATTTGGTACCGGTAAGTATTTATAATATCGACCATATATTAACCAGTACTGAAAATTTTAAAAAATATAAAAATTAAGCTGCAAAATTTTCAAAATTTTTTAAAATTTAACTCCTCCCTTCCTTTTTTTCAAAACTTTTTTAATTTGTTATTTAGTTAAACTCTTATTGTGATTTTTTATTTTTATTTTTAAATGAAATAAATATTTTATTACTCATAATAATTAATAAAATTAAAAATAAATTATTTTATTTAAATTAATTTTAATCTTTTATATAATATTTATTAATAAAGTATTCATAAAATATTTTATTTTTTAAAATAAATAATTTAAAATTATTATTTATAAACTAATATTTATTTTTATATATTTTTAATTATTAAATCAAATTATATTTGAAATATCTGTTTTTAAAAATATTTTAAATTTAATTATATTTACTAATAATTATTAAATTAATTTTATAAATTAAATTAAATTAAGGTATTTATAATTTTAGTAATAGTTAATTTTAATTAATTAAATATATAATATACTTAATTGATAGTAAATTAAATAATATATGTTTTTGTTTCATATTTCAATTTTACTTGATTGCTTTCAAACCCTTGCTGTAAATTATAATAACTTGAGAGATAAAGGTATTTATTATTCTTTTTATTGGATGTTTTGGTGTAATTATTATTTATTATATAATGAAAATTGAAATTGTAATATTTTAAATATTTTATATTGTTCTTAATTTTATATTTGTATGATAATGATTGTCTTTTATTTATATGTGAAAAATCTATTTTATATTAATTGTGATTATTATTTATTATTTTGATTTTTGGAATGAACTATTTTGCAATTTTTTTAAAAATTCAGGGGTTGTTTTATAAATTTAAAAATTACTCAAAACGGTACTTAGTATTGACTGATAACGGTACAGTAGCAGAATTCAGTCTGATATCAAGTTCAGTACGGTATTCATAACATTGCTTCGAGGTTTGATCCCATTAAGCTGAGGTTATATATTTTGTTGAATTAATGAGATTAATTTTGATGATAATAAATGTTAAATTACTAATTTTTTATTTAAAGTGTTTATAATGTAAATAATTCAAATGGCGTAACTTGATTTATTTTGTCGAAAAACAAAATAAAGAGCTAAAAGAAGGCGTGCTCACATCAAAAGACTTCAATTGGAGAAAAAAAATCATTCAATCGAAAGAATTTTGTTTACGTATGTCTTCATTACTCGCTTTTTCATTTTGATTTCAGAGATCAAATTATCTACCTATTAGATTAAGAGCTAAAAGTGAAATAATTAAGGTTAGTTTTTAGTTGACCTCGAAGTAATTTGATCAAATAAATATTGGCCATTATCCAATCCATAAGTTACACTGAAAAAATCACTATCTTTTTTTTTTTTTCCTTTAATGCAGGTAAAGAAGAATCTCTCATGTAACATCTTTGTTCGAGGAGAGAAAAACTCTTTTGCAAATGTTTTGCTTCGATGAGGTTGAAGAGTAACTTTATATAAATCTTTCTCAAAAAGCATATCTTGTTTAAAGTCAAGAGAAACTCTCACAAAGTGTACTCCAATCAAATTTCTCTATTGCAATAATTATACAATTCAAAAATTTCTTTCCTTTTTCACTCCAATGAAAATAGACTTACTATGTGATACAATACACATAACTACTCTCAAACCTCTCAAGGATCTTAACAATAGATGCACACATATATTTTCTTAAGTATTTTGCTTGATTTTAATAGTAAATTTTTTATACATTTTCATGTAATTGTGCAAATTGGACTTTATGATGATATTTCAAGAATTGGAGGTCATTTCAAATAATTCAAGAAGAAAATGACAATTCTTAGAGGAGCAGAGTCTGATCCACAAGTCTTATACTAGCTCGTGTCCTAAATGAATCAACTACTATAAGTAATATGATCTGATCCATGAAGTTTAAGAGAATGTGTGCAAGTCAAAGAAAAAAAAAAGGTCCACAGTTAGATGGTATGGTCATATGAAATATCATGTATTAAGAAATCACATATTAGACACCTCTGGTTCTCTACAAAAGTTAAGGTTAAAGTTTAAAAGGATTTTGCAACCCTAAAAAGTCAACTTTAGGTCGTTTTTCATTAAAGAATAAAGATCAAGATATCTTCTCAATGGATCAAGCTATTAGATGGCACCAAAACCTCATCTAGATTTATCACAACTTCTTTATTTTTGTCTTTTGATTTTGTTGTTTTGAATATGCTTTTTGGCTCCACATTTTTTAATGTTTAGATTAAAAAGTTAGTGGTTTTTTTTATATGTATTGATTTAATTTATTCATGACATGAGATATATTTATATGAACTATCTTTCATTGATCTTAATGCTAATTTATTCATAAAGAAGTCTAAATTTGATTTAAATTCATTTGTAGATGACTCGAGAGAGCCTACTTGTAAGTGAACTGTAGTTTAGATAGAAGCGATTGGACAGGATACTTAAGAGTGACTTATATGATCATCTTCGTATTAGGGTGGAATTTTTATAGAATTTCATAAAACTTAGTACATTCAAAGTGGTATTAGTAATGATAAAGGTATGTGTTAACCAACTGAAGAGATAGATGAATATATCTCAATGGTGCAATTTGTGCTTAGAAGATCCAATTGGTTCAGACAAGATATTGATGAAATAGTAAAACTAGAACACATTATGTTTCTTTCTTCTGAAAAAAGTAATTGATCTCATAAATTTAAGTATAAAGATACTTAAGTTAATGTATTGGTGCTTATTAGAGAATAAGTTTACTAAACTGAGTCAACTATGAGGATCCCAAATGAGATATTACTTGTGTGTCTATGGATTTCCTCATAATGATCGTTGTATAATTGATGCTTAGACTTGAGATTACCAAGGTATCTTACATGAAAATTATTATGTTTTGATGCTACTTATGAATTATCCTAGGGTAATTCAATCGGTAGTGCCTTAGATGTAGTACAAACCATATGAAGATAGTTAAGTAAGTCAATAAAGGAGTGTATAGAGAATGTTTTATTGATCTTGATTAGTAGTGATTTACATAATTCTCTTTCCAGAGTGAATTAACATTTAAAAAGGTGTTTTCAAATATCAATTATAAATCAATTACTAATTGGAAAGAATGAACAAGATTGGATACAAAAAGTAGACATTATATCCATACTCTGTCTAATGCGAACATTGGATGATGAAGGATTAAATTCGAGATCATGATCATGCATGAACATTTTAAGTCAATCCACTTTGACATTCGTGATATTTGTGTGGTCATGACATGTTGCTAGATGTCAATCTTGATCTATGTTTACAAATTGTTTAATTGAAAAATTGAAGATAAATTAGAGAAGTTTTAATTTATCTTATTCTAATTATGAATTAGAATTAGAATTTATAATCATTACTAATATATTAGGAACCTAATGTGGTCACACATATAGAGTGATAGGTAAAGATCATACTATGTTTTTCTACGTGTTTTAGTATGTTTTCAAGTGTTTATTAGATAATCACCATGTGTATATGTTTAGAATTGTGTTGTTGTTAGTGCTTGTTTATATTATAAGTGTTTGTGCAGTTTAGAGCATGAATTTAATCTTAATTTTATGATTTAAGAGTTGTTTGATATGTTTGTGAGTGTTGGAAATAAGAAAATTAACGAATAAAGAAGATAAGGGAAGCTTGAGGGAAGGCATGATCATCCATAAGGAACAATATCATGATAGGCATGTATGGGGCTGCTTGTAGCATGATCGTGACAGAGAGTAAGAATATAGTAAGGCACAATCGTGCCTCCAAGTCACGATTATGCCAGAAGGTATTCCAAGTGCAATTTTTCGTGCTTTTAAAGGTTTAGGCCTGTTTTTGGAGCTGAATTAAGTGGGGAAACCCAAAAAACAACCCTAGAACCTTAATGCATTGTAAAAGCACATGAAAACACTAAAAAGAGGTAGCAATCATACATCAAAGTTGATCAAAGTGGAGAGATCAAAAAAGAGCTTTAAGAAATTCTAGCGTTCTAGATCAAGGAGTTAAATAGTTTTTATTCTTTTCCTTTTACTTTCTTCATAGTTCTTGATGTGTGATTGGATTTTTATGATGTTTAACATGTCTATGGATTTCTAAATAGAGATTAGGAATTATTATGGAATTTTTTATATAAACTTTAATTATTGTTGATTTCAATATATCTTTTGATGTTTGCGATAATTTTTGTGCATATATTTGATAATAAATCGAGAGAATGAGTCAAAGAAAATATTGTTAAGGTGTATAATGAGAGTTGGAAATTATCAAATTAATGATCAATGGAAGGGAAAACTTAATTGTGAAATTAATTATCTTTTTTTTTTGAAAGGCAAAGAGCCAATATCATTGATAAAGATAAAAGGATGAGATTACATACGGAATCGATTCCCAAATTACATAACGGGGAAAACGAATGGAACCACGGGCAAGAGAATGAGCGGCCCGATTTAAATGTCTTGTAATCCATTTTACTTTAATATTAGGCCTAGCATCAAGTAATAACTTGCAGTTCTGGATAATTAAACCATAAGCAGAAAAATCCACCTTTGAAGAAGACAATGCTTGGACAAGTACTTGGCTGTCAGTGTAAACAACGCCGGTTCCCTCAAGGAAGTGAGTGGCGTAGTGGATGGCATAACGATAGGCTATTGCTTCAGCCACAGCAGGATCAAAAACCCCTTCTTGAAACCCAGACACAGCTCCAATCCACCCTCCTTCTGCCGATTCTGCAACGCAACCGAAATCCGTTGCTCCTTCATTATGAAAAAGTGCAGCATCTGTGAATAAACTCCACCCCACATTTAACAAAAAGGATTGCTGACTCTCATACATCTGAGTACCATCTGCAGGCTGTCTACCATAATTATACTGTGAGGAACGAATTCTATTCCAAGAACGCCATTCCAGTAAATGAGACACAGCATTATACACAATTTGATTTGGAGACAAGCTCTTAGCGTCCCAAAGGAAATCATTTCGAGCATTCCATATGTGCCAAGCAACAAAAGAGAAAAGTTCAGCCACCTCCTTACCCAAATCATTCCACACCTGCCTAAACTTCCCATCAAAAGAGTCATGCACTGTTAAATTAACAACAGCAACAAGATGCCAACACTTAACAGCTTTTGCACAATGAAGAAAAGTATGATCAACTGTTTCCATCGAAAAACATAAAGGGCAAAGTCCATCAACATCAATCCCCCTGCTCTGTAAACATACCTTTGTAGGTAACACTCCACGCATCGCCCTCCACATAAAATCACGAAGCTTGGGAGGAACTTGTAACTCCCAAATCCTCTTCCAAAGGACATCATTAGCACCGATCCTTGTGCCGTGTTCATATTGACTAATTCGATAGCCGGATTTAACACTGTAAATCCCATTCCTCTCATGATGCCACAACAAAGAATCATTAGTATTGAACATACTAAGAGGGATAGAGAGAATG
>JAOSBP010000002.1:4079532-4090374 GCA_027563825.1 Erythroxylum mucronatum | reverse complement strand
ACAAGATTCTCTGTTCTGTCCACCATAAACCAAACAGCTCTCTGTCCCCAATTTCTGTTCCGTTCCGTTCTGTTCCGTTCCGTCTCCAGCTACCAGAGACGCTAACCAAACGCAGCGTAAGCAATTGTTTTAAATGGGCCGAGAGATGGAGATGATCAGATGAACGATGTAATGGTGTAAAAGGCCTCTGATTGCACCAAATAGCTCATTTAGCAGCAGGCATTGTGATGTTTCTAGTTACATGTTGAGGGGGACCATTTGTTTCACTTCTGAAGTTTTATTATGATTTTTAGTTTTAATTTTTTTAATGTTTAGTTTCTACAACAATAACAACCCCATTGTACAAAACTTCTAGTTTTGTGAGGATTGAGGGAGGGACATTAATTGTACACAGCCTTCCCTTTGCATTTTACAAAGAGATTATTTATGTAACTCAAATTATGCTGTCAGCCACGTAATTAATTCCAATCCACATAATTTAGTTGATAATGTAAATAGAGTTATTTTTTATTACTGAAAATAATTATATATTTGATAAATTTTAAAGATAATTTTTTTATCATTAAAAAATTAAATATTTTATTAAAATAAATAATTTTATTTTTAATATTATTAAAGCAGAATTTATTAAAATTTTACATAATTTGAATATATTTTAAATTTTAAATTATATTTATTAACAATTATGAAATTAAGATCATTTCATTTTTTAAAAATTAGTATTCAAATTAATTATTTAAATTAAATTAAGTTATTAAAATTAAATTATTCATAATTTTAAATAATTAAATATATAATCTTAAATTATATTATTCGTAATTATTATTAATAATTAATATTAAATAATTAAATAATATATATTTAATTGATAATAAATCAGATTATGAAAACAAAAATAAAAAACAATTTTTACTTTTTATAATTTTCATAAATTATGAAAACTAACAGAAACCAAAATCAAAATGTCAAAAAAACTATAAGAAACCAAAATCAAAAAGTCAAACGAATAGATATTTTTTATTACATTTGAAGAAAAATTAAAAATAAAAATAAAAAAGGTCCTAAAATAATTTTGTTGTCAATCAGATTAATTAAGTGGTTGGGAATTAAAGCATTATAAGACAACGAAAGATGTGACCATGTGGTGATCTTATTTTCAAAATCAGAAATAGAAGGAACAGAAAATGTTGTGCCATTGATGATATCCGACCAAGTTTATGGATATTGATTGAGATACAAGTTGGATGTAAAGCTTTACATTGCTGTGGGTAACATCGGTCCAATTATTTGTAAACGACTTACTTTAATATGTTTATTTTAATCTAGAACAGCCTTCTCTTCCATATTAACTGTTTTATTTTAAAAAGGCTGTCAATTCTAAACTTTGTTATAATTCGAAATTTGTGAAACCTACTAATTCCTAATCGAGACAGGCTCGCAATTGTTACGCTAATGTAAATGTACCCTTTTTTTATCATTGTGTAACATAAGATAGATGGTATTTGGAGTTGATGACATTTAGCTTAATTCGATTAGTCCCAAGGTGGTTGTGTTATAATTAAAGCCTTCAATTTTCATGCTACCGGTGGTACCAAAATTCACTGCATTTACAGGTCAACATCAGCAGTTCTTGATCTAGCAAATGGGCTGGAAAGCAGCAGCATAATGTTAAATCTGTACCATCCTCAGAATCGTGTGTCGGGCCGTGGGGACAAACCTTACCTTGTAGTTAGCTGTCAGAGGTTGTTAGGCAACATTTCATATAGCTGTACCTGTTGTCAGGTCTTTCGGTCCAAGTGACCAGAAGGCGTTTCTTTTAATTCCTTCAAGTAGATGCCTAATGAAACGCTTGAATACTTAAATCTGTGTAGGCATCAAACTAAGGGGAGAAATTAAGGCAAGTAGACAAAATCTAACGGTTTAATAGGCCCTTCATCCATCAAGATTCAAGTTCCAAACAAGTCCTCAAATTTTATCAAACAAAGGAGGAAAAAAAGGCAGGATAATTTTGAGACATTATACATAAAAAAAAACTACCACTAATAAGCTTGGATTCTGGTCAACCTCTCAGATGTCCATAAAGCAGCATTTAATTTTGTACTAATTAGAAAGTAAGGGACAAAGAATTTTGGTACAGTTCCAAGAAAGAATGGCGTTGCATTCTCTAATTCGAGAGATCTATATAAGCTTCAACGCTGTCAATCTGTTTACGTGAATTGGAGTTTGCAAAAATACCCAAATCATATTCTACGACATAAGGTCAGATGAAATAACAAAATAGTTCAGAATATTGGACCATGAGAAGGGAAGCCGCTATGCTTTAGAGTCTAACAAAAAGAAAAGAAAAACCTATAAAATCAACAAAAAGTAGTGAAACATAAAGAAAGATCAGAAGACTCCCCCCCCAGAGCATAGCTAACTTTCTCGTTGGAGGGCCATAGATTCCAAAATATACACCCCACCCAAAGAAACAAAGAGCTGACCCTATGACAAAAACTGAATTCCATTCTATAAAAGAATTGCGGGCTAGGAATTTTCTGCACAACAAATACGAAAAGGTTCAAAGAGAAGGAAAAAAGAATAAAGAAGAGAGAATCTTTGTTTCTTTGTCATATTTCAAAGCACCTTATGATGTTTGCTTGGAGGCGAAAGAGCAGATGCCAGAAAACTGTGCTCAGATAATCCCATGAACAAGGACAGAAATGAAACTGCAAAACGAGTAATGCATATAGAGTTAGGTTAGCGCATTTTCACCAGAATTTGAATTCAGTTTTCAGAGGAATGCTTCAAGGGCCCAGAGGAAGACAAAAAAGAAAGCAAGAAAATTGTTTAATTTTTCTTTCCTTTTTTTGAACCTCCATATTAAGTCAACATTCCTAGATTCGTATTTAGGACTTCCCGTGTGAAATAAGTAAATTGAAAAGCATCAAGACATTGATCATGAACATACCCTCTTCAGAACCTAGCAGCAAAATTTCCAGTTGAAGGACCATCACTTAATAGGATGAACAACGTCAAGGTTCTTCTGAAGTACCCAGCCTCTTGGATAGAAAATTCCACGAATATCTAGATGTAGATGCCAGTTCACTATCCTTGAACAGCCAAATGGTATACCTTCCATCTGACTCTCATCCTCAACCAATTGCTCCATGAATGTGGTTTCCTAGATAAAGCAGGGCGATTAACACATTATACACTTCAACATCATATTTGATGCAAACCAATAACAAAGTCTATTAGAAAGAATATCTACAAAACGGCAAGCTGAAGATCATATACTATACTTGGAAACCCTCCTTCACCGTATCCAACTGTCGAATTGGTTGCAAAAATGGACGCTGCCATCTCTTTGGGTCCCACAATATAGTGCTGTTAAATGCAAATCCTGACATATCAACATGAAATCTACGGAGTCTTTTACTTTTCTCATTTGTGTGCCAGCCAATGACTTGACTTCCATTGCATACTGGACCTTCCAATATGGCTTTATTTTTGCTTTGTGCAAGCATTGCAACAGGCCAGGTGCCAAAACGGCTATTATAGAAGTATAGCCATATTAGAAACTTACAAATGAAAGCATCAAAGCAGCAGAGAAAGAAGCATGATAACAATAATATCTCCAAAGAAATTGCATAACAGAAGGCAAAGTTCAGTCATTGCAGAATATAAGTCTAGCACTCTTAACAAACAGATATACAATGCAAAAGTCTTGCGATGCAGAGAAACTTCTGTGCTTAAGATGGAAAGATTCTTCCTCCCAACTATCGTAGTTATTCTCTAGCAGGAAATTGACATGCTTTCTCATCCAAAATACCATTTCAACAGCTAATCTCAAATGGACCCAAAGCTAGACCCATAAGAAGTCCAATAAATAAACAATAAATAAGCTAGATTCACAGCTAACACAATCAAATAGCATCCACCACACAAATGTTCTTAAGCAAAGTAAATCAATGTTGAAAACTGACCTGATTTCCCTCAAGCTCTCAAAAAGCTCCAACGAATACACATTATCATCATCCGCAAAGTAGACGATCCCGTCAAGCCGATGCCTCTCAATGTGCTCTAAAGCTAAATTCCTCTGGTGCACTCCTCGGTCCTTCACGCTCGTCGAATTCTTAGCACACACCAGATGCCTATACATCACCCCTGTTTTCCTCAGTATCTCCGCCGTTTCCATGGACGCCACTTTCATCTCCACCACAATCCACAGCACCGGAGGCTGCACTAATCCTAGAACCTGGCCCAACCTATTCAAGAAATACGCCTGCGGGGCTCGATTGTACGTCGGCGTAACGACGATCAGTTGCTTTCTCGGTACATAATCAAACCTCGGAACATATTTCGGCTGCGTATCCACCACTAGACTCACTGAATTAACCGCCAAATCATGGCGCTTAATGCCGTGACTGCTGTTTTCCTCGAGTCTCGCGTTGACGTGCGGCTGCTTAATCTCGAACGAGAAATCAGGGTGGCGGAGATCGGTATCCACGTGACCAAACGGAAAAATGCCTAACAAGAAGCCGAGAATGAAGAACGGCAAGCACCTGTAGAAAAATCTGCGAAATCCTTTCCTCTTCTGAGAGACAGCGGCGGCGAGGAACCTGCGGAGATATGATTCACTGAAGCAGAGAAACGACGACGAAGAAGAAGCCGAGTATTTACCGGAGTTAGAGAAAAGCTTGTGAGAAGGCGAACCGATGGATAACGGAGAGCTGACAGCGCCATTCAGTTGCGTACGATCTTGATACGCCGGTGAAAGCGTTCGACGAATGGACGCCATAGATTCAGTTAGACAAATCACATGATCGAATCCGGAACTTTCGGTTTCTCACAGCAAACAGTAGCATCAAATTCGCCGGGAAAACGAAACCCTAAGTTCACGGAGAGAAGAAAAAATAGGAGATCATAGAACCAAGCTTGAAATGAAACTGTAAACCGAAATGAGATACTTCGGCGAGTGCTATATGATATATATATATCTTAGATCTGGAATACAGAAAATTTTGAGTTTCACTGCGGAGAGGGTGGAGTTTTGGGGGGTGGGAGGGTTCTGCTACACATTTGTTTATTGTAAGTAACGAGTGGTAAGCCATTGACCGGTGCACAAGTGGCCCAGTTCTAAAGTGGAGCGTACACGTATTGATTTTCTTCTTCTTTTCTTCTGGTAAATGGTGGCTGTAAATTGTTTTCTTTTTTACTTTTCACTTTCCCGGGAAACAAGCAACAAGAACATCTAAATGCAGAATGGAAATACGCACTTTCTTCAGTTCTTGACCTTGTATATGAAAATGGATTACAAGACCTCTGACTTTTCTAAATGCAGCCAAATTTTATTTAAGGTTGGTATAAGTGAATCAATAGCATATCAAAATCCACCTTTTAAGGCTTCTGATTGTTTTGTTGTCGTTTGGAAAAGGCTTTTTGTATATACTTGACTTTTCTTTTATTTTAATTGTTACTTTGATGTTATTTGGTATATACTTGACTTTTATTTTAATTATTATTTCTTTAAGGTAATCTTTTTTTTACAATATTATTTAGTTATGGTACAGTTCTTTTTGTTATATATGATTAATTTTTCGTTTATTTATATCTCTTAAAATAGATAAAAATAATATATTATGGCAAAGGGAATTATATGATAGATAAATAATATTATAAATGTAACGATTTTAAAACAAGAAAATTAAAATTAAAATATAATATTATAGGTGACTTTAGTGTATTTAATAAATTTTTATTTTATTTTATGTTATTCATATTCTTATTCTAATTTTTAATGTTTTTATATTTATTTATTTCTTTCTTTTATTATATGGGTCATTTAAAAACAGTCTCTCTATGATCCTCGCACTTTGTGTCTCGGCGAGATTTCTACTAGGCGTTGTTGTAAATAATAGTTTTAAAATATGATAATTAAAACAAAATATTAAAATACATAAAATTTTAATATATTTAATTATTTATTTAAATTAACATTTAAAACAAGTTCTATTTAATCAGCATCGATTATTGAAGTCGGTGGGAGCTTAGGTTGGCCCAACAAGTAATAAGGATAGAGAATTGGGTTGATCCATTCATTTATTCTGTAAAGCTGCCCAACAATTAATATGGATGAAGAATCGGGTTGATCCATTCATTTATTATGAATATGGTAAAGTTCTTACCAGAAATAGCATCGATATCCATTGCAATTTGGGCCCTCCGACATTTTTATGGTTACTGCCCAATAAAATGAATAAATTTGGACCGACAAGACAAGGATAATGCAAAATTTACAACCTAAGGTATGATTTATGTTACCAATATTTTAAAAAGAGATCGAAATTAAACTAGCAGGATTAAAAATTTAGGAGCTGTTCAATCGAGGTGCCCATTCTATGACAATTCTTAATGACTTACCCTCTATTTTTGTGCCTTTAGTGGGCTTAGTATTTCCGACAATTGCAATGGCTTCTCTATCTCTTCATGTTCAAAAACATAAGATTTTTTAGATTCGATGGGACAAATTTCATATATATCTCTTTCAAGACTTAGGCTTGGGGCATAACACAAATATCGATTTATTCCAATCGGATATAATATGCGGTTTCTTTCAAATCGAAACGAAACTTAGGCAAGCGTAAATATGATATATGAGTAAATGAGCTATTTGAAAAAAAAAATCGAGATTGGGGCAGATGCCTGAAATAACTGCTAAGCCAATCTATCTATATGTGTGTCGATAAAGTATGTGTAGATAGGAGATCATATGAAAGGGGCTCTTCTTTTTTTAGATCTAACGAATTGGATGAATTCCTTCTATTTTTCTTTTGCATTTTTTAGTTTTTTTTCTATTTTTATTTTAAATAAAAACTAAAACTTGTTTGGTTGTTAATGTTAATGTATTTTTATTTTATCACTAATAATAATTAGATATTAGATAAAACTTAAAGATAAATTATTTTTAATTAAATAAATTTATTTAATCTCTTATATAATATTTATTTTAATATTATATTATTTTAATAAAATAACTAATTTAATATTTAATATTTATTTGAAATATATTTTAATTATAAATCAAATTTTATTTTGTTAAAATAAATTTTAATTTTTAACAAAATAAGATTATGAAAAGAAGCAGAAACAAAAACTACTTTTTATGGTTTTTATAATTTTTGAAAACAAAAAGAAACCAAAACCAAAAATAGAAACTGAAAACTCAAACAAGCAGGGTTTTTTTATGAATTTGAAAACAAAAATAAAAAACTAAAAATGAAAATGAAAATGAAAACAAACACCCCCTAATTTTTAAAGATTCAATTGGTATCAGACGTTTGTAAATTAGTATATAATAAAAATTGAATAAAATTAAAAAAGTTAAAAATGATTGAAAAAGTATATTATTTTTGTTCATCGAAAATGTTAAAGTTTAATTGAAGAAAAAGACTGTTACATACAATTAACTAATTTATTCTGGTACATGAAAAATAGTTATTTTATAAAAATTGGACAATTAATTAATAATAAAAGATACGAAGATAAAATGAATTGGTGTAATCAATCGAATCAATTTATTTTAATATTATGTATAAATTTACATACAATTTATTTTAATATTAGTTTTTGTTTCTGCTTCTTTTCATAATCGAATCAATTTATTTTAATCTCTTATATAATATTTATTTTAATATTATATTATTTTAATAAAATAAATAATTTAAATATTAATATTTATTTGAAATATATTTTAATTATAAATCGAATTTTATTTTGTTAAAATAAAATTTAATTTTTAACAAAATAAGATTATGAAAAGAAACAGAAACAAAAAAACTACTTTTATGGTTTTTATAATTTTTGAAAACGAAAAGAAACCAAAATCAAAAATAGAAACTAAAAACTCAAATAAGCAGGGGTTTTTTTTCTGAATTTGAAAACAAAAATAAAAAACTAAAAATAAAAATGAAAATGAAAACAAACACCCCCTAATTTGTAAAGATTCAGTTGGTATCAGACGTTTGTAAATCAGTATATAATAAAAATTGAATAAAATTAAAAAAAATTAAAAATGGTTGAAAAAGTATATTGTTTTTGTTCATCGAAAATGTTAAAGCTTAATTGAAAAAAAAGACTGTTAAATACAATTAACTGATTTATTCTGGTACATGAAAATTAGTTAATTTATAAAAATTGGACAATTAATTAATAATAAAAGATATTAAGATAAAACGAATCGGTGTAATCAATCGAATCGATTTAATTTTCAATCATTAAACTTTACACGTAAAACATGGAATAATATTTTTTTTGGTGCAAAATGTTCACGAGATTTAATTATAACTTAATATTTCTATATTTTCCTTTTCTTGTTTTAGTATCATTACGTGAATGAATGGGGGAAAAAAAACTAGAAAAAGGGAATGTTCGTATTTAACAAGATCAAGATTGGAAGCATTAAAATCTAAATCGTTAAAACATATTTTCCGAAAAGGAAAATTTCAAAGACACATATGGGCCTTCTTCGACGACGAATACAAACCAACGGGCCTTGTGCCTAGTTTTCATTCCGAGAGAAGTTACCTCTAAGAAGCTTCTCAGGCTTAGACAGCAAGTTGTACTTGGACTAATTCCACCAATCAAAGAACTGCCATTAGGGCAAAGAATATCCTATCTATCAGAAATTGATTTGGCAGCCAATCACTAACGATTAAGACATGACTGATAATTGGAACCATTCTCCCCTAACCGAAACTTTTGTGACTTTGTTCGTCTAATTGGTCGTCTTTGCAGACTATTCAATACTCACTCAAAAGAGAACAAGAAAATTGAATTCTTCTATCTTGGAAAATCATGATCAATCATTTTCACAGCTTCCTGCCTTTGACTGGACTAGAGTTTCATTGCTCACCGGTTTCTTGCTTCCAAGTTTGAGCAATTCCTGGTCGTACAAATGCAAATGATATGAATATGACATGAAACACAACTGTCCTGAAAGTTCTAGGCTTTTTGAATTTAGACATCTGTCGCTGGTGAACCTTGCTTGTGGGTTAGCTTTGCTTTACGTTCTGGGCATTGCCTCCGTGTCAAAATAGTTTCGGAATTCTACTTCTTGGTCCAACTTCCTTTTGGACGAGAACGTCACACTGCCCTTGCGGCTCTGAACTTTGACTCCTGATGATAATGCTGCTAATTGGCGGTATTGAACTTCAAGACATGACAACTGACTGATCATTGATCAATAGCATTAAAATGTCAATTACAGGTTGTAAAAAAAGAGAGAGCACGATGGAAATGGTAATCATATTTTAGAATTGCTACACAATCTCGTATTCAATTCAATAACAAGCAGACATGAAAGGAAAGCTGTTGCTATTAATAAGATAATCCTTACGTCTAGATAATAGATACGCGTGTCTCTGAGGCGAGGAAGTTGGACGTGTTGCTCCATTATTGACTGCACATGCTTTGCGTATTATTAATTGCGGAGAGTGATACCTGAAAAGGCAAACCCAAACTCTTGATCGTTTGTTTAGTTTTACTCTATTTTATTATGTCTTAAAAAATTTTAACCATTTATTTTGCAAGACCCACGCGGATTTTATGCTAAACTTACATAAATAAATGGCTGAGATTTATTGTACACAATAAAACACCATAATATTAGACAGATAATCTAAACTCCTTGTTGTCATGTCTAGCACAGTATTTTCTTCCCTTGGACCAATCATAATAACCCACGCCCTTGTATGGCCATTTTCAACATAGTGAAGCTAAGTTCTAAACTTTTTCCTTCTAATTAATGTTAATCGGTTATTATTAGAAACTATTAGCATATATGTTATATATTTAAATAATTATTTTTGGTATTTTTTATTAATGGGATCTATAAGATATTAATTAGATAATGATAACTAACCAATAATTCTTGCTTGACTTAGATTCAAAAAGTTATTTTGGATAATGCTCTAGATGTTATAAAATCCTATCTTGAATAGATGTATATTTTGAGAAGAGGAATGATGGATTTTTTGAATAATGTTGAGTTCTATTTTAAATTGGAGTTACATTCGTAATTTACTTTATTGGTTCATCAGCTGAGACACGTGGCTTGGATGTTGAAGTCTTTACAAAGAAGAAGTGCATCTTGCGTGGGAGTTTTACAATCAACAGCATGGTTTTGAAACCCGGACCGGACCGGCTGGTTCGACCGGTGACCGGTCAGCTATCCGGCCCGGGTAACCCCTAAAAACTAGTTCCCAATTGAACTAGTGAGAATCGGTAAGAACCGGTCAATTAACCGGTCGAACTGGGACTGGTCGAATCGGTTCGACCACTGGTTCAATAAAATTTTTATTTTATTTATTTTTAAATATTTTTTATATTATTTGGTATATTTTTATATTTTTTAATACTACTAATATTATATATAATTAAATATAATTATTGCGTAATTACGATGTCACACCGATTCGACCGATGGTTGAACCGATCGAACCAGTGACCAATAAGGCTCCGATTTGACGTCCAATCCGGGTTTCAAAACCTTAATCAACAGGATAACGATACTGAAATTTTTAAAAGGTGTGGCCAAATGCAAAAAATTAATGACATAGTATGTTGTATCAAAAGTTATGCATGTGTTCTGGTTCTGCCGGATTCTGCTGGATCGGGTTGTCGTTGTTCTGATCCATAATCCTGCGTAATTCTGACTATCGGATACCTGCAAAACAGACAAAGGCACGCCGGGGGGTTGATTCCCGGGAGGCCCCTCCAACGCTCAAGTCAATATTCTTGTAAGGTTTTGGCTGGTGTAAACGGAGAAAAGCAGGGTTGAGTTCTCATACCTTAATCTCA
>JAOSBP010000002.1:4055703-4079432 GCA_027563825.1 Erythroxylum mucronatum | reverse complement strand
CTCTGTATTCAGCAGCCTTACCTTCACCAAAAACCTAACTTGAGCGTCGGAGAGGCCAATCGGGACATAACCCCCGATGCGCCTTCTTTGTTTTGCAGGGATCATAGCCACGAAAAGCAACCAACGCATGGATCCACACGACAATGCACAGTTCAGCCAAAACCTGGCAGAACCAGTATGTTTTCCATTCTTTAAATTCTCCCTCTCTTGAAAAGCTTAAGAAGGTGTTTGGCAAACAACTTATTAGTTGTTTTTTAACTCATTAACTAAAAGTTAACTTCTTGATCATCTTAAAAAGTTGTTGATATGTTTGATAAATGATTTATTGGTCAGCTTATTTAATCTCAATAAGCTTGTCTTTAAATATTAATTGTTATGTTAAAAGGTTTATTTAGATAGAAGTCTCTTTTTTTCACAAACTATTCATTTTCTTAAGAATAAAAAATAATTACAAAATTTTCGAGAATCTATGCTTGTTCCCAGAATAGAAAGAGCCGCCATAGCTTGAAGGCATAAGCTACTTCACGATTTACTTCTGTGGGCATATAAGAGTGACGACATCTTTAGGTGTTTGTCTGATAAACATGCCGTGCAGTTTGTGTAGTCAGTTTAGGGTGGTGTGACCATCCAAACTTGATTCCTCAGGTGCATGTCCAAATTATATGCCTAAATATGGCTAATAGTAACAGGCGTCTTTTTTTCATGAAGCTGAAGCAACATCAACTTCTTCCGCAGACATGCATCTACTTGGTCTGGCCTTCCACGGAAGACATACCCCACGTCCCAGTGAAAGCAATAAAGGATTTAACGGAGCATAATGAAAAGTTCCAGTTAATTGACATACCATTCAAGGGAGGCGTCTGGACGTTTAAGACAATAAGTGGACTTATTTCTAAACTTAATACTTAACAACCGCCCCGAGGTTTCGGGCTTCTGTAAACATTGCTTAAGGGGTCGGTCGGTCCATACCTTAATTGTGTGACTTTGGAAGTAGAATCTGAGTTTTCGCGCCGCAGTTATTAGTGCAAAAGCTAGCTTTTCAATTGGCGCTTATCGCGTTTCTGATCCATTTAGCACCTTACTGGCGTAGTAGATTGGAAATTGCTCGTTTCCTTCCTATCGGACGAGAACCGCACTGATCGCCCCTTCTGTAGCCGCCAAGTAGATAATCAGGCTCTCGCCCTCAACCGGGCTCTGCAAGATGGGCGAACTGGTCAGATACTGCTTCAGGTGTTGGAATGCTCTTTCACACTCATCCGGCCATTGGAACTGGGTCACATTTGCTTTTCTCAAAATTTTGAAAAATGGGAGACACTTGTCCCCCATCCTGGAGACAAATCTGCTCAGAGAAACTATCCGCCCAGTCAATATTTGGACTTCTTTCAAGCAACGCGGCGAAGGCATTTGGATGATAGCCTCAATTTTCTCTGGGTTCGCTTCGATTCCCCGTTGAGAAATCATGAATCCCAAAAATTTGCCAGATACCACACCAAAAACACACTTCTCCGGGTTCAGCTTCATCTGAAACTTATTGAGGTCTGAAAGACTTCTTTGAGATCGTTCACATGCTCAGCAGCCGTTTTGCTCTTGACCACCATATTATCCACATAAGCCTCGACCGACCAGCCAATCTGTTTTTTGAAGACTTCCATTACGAGTCGTTGGTAAGTGGCCCCTGCATTCTTCAAACCGAAAGGCATTACTTGGTAGCAAAATGTTCCCTGGTCGGTTATGAAAGCTGTCTTCTCCTCATCTTCGAGACTCATCTGTATCTAATGATAACCCGAGAAAGCGTCCAAAAAACTGAGTAACCCGTGTCCCGACGTAGAATCTACCAACTGATCGATTTTGGGCAGGGGGAAACTGTCCTTTGGGCACGCCTTGTTTAAGTCGGTGAAGTCAACGCACATTCTCTATTTTCCATTCTTTTTCTTCACTAGTACAACGTTCGCCAACCATTCAGGATATTTGACTTCCCTAATAAATCCAGCCTCGAGCAGTCTCTCTATCTCTTTCTTGATCACTTCTTATCTCTCCCTGCCGTACGACCTCTTCTTTTGTCTGACTGGCTTGTAATCTGTTCGGATACTAAGGGAGTGCGATGTTACCGATCGAGGAATTCCAGGCATGTCGCTCGGCACCCAAGCGAAAAGCGATCTATTTTCCACTAAGCAATCCGTAATCTCTTTAACTAAGCCTTTGTCTAGCTCGAAGCCTAGGTTTGTGAACTTAGACTGATCTGCTTCGTCCAATACAATCTGCTGCGTTTCCTCCACAGGATTCATTCTTTCCGTTTCCTCATCAGCTCTCACATCGAGAGAGCTTGCCAGAACTACCGCTCCATCTAGCGTCCCGATCTCTGCCAAATAACATTCTCTAGCAATTTTCTGCTGACCCCTTACCACTCTAATTCCATGCGGCGTTGGGAACTTCATGACTTGGTAATAAGTGGAAATGACCGCTCTAAGCGCATTTTGAGTAGCTCTTCCAATTATAGCGTTATATACTCCCGCGAGCTTAACGACCAAGAATTCCACACTCCTCTCCACCTGGCACGGCTTCTGCCCAAATTTTACCTTTAACACAGCTCGGGCGAACGGATAAACTGACGCTCCCATCACCCCTTTGATAGGTCCGTTCGCTGGTAGTAGCCGATCTTCTGGTATCTTCATCTGCTCGAAAGCGTCGTAATACAGTAGGTCAGCCGAGCTACCTGTGTCAACCAGTATTCGCTTCACCTCATTCCCTTCAACGCTCAGAATGACCACCAGTGCATTACCATAAGGACGACTTACACCTTTTAGATCGGATTCGTCGAACGAGATTACTACGTCGCTCGGCCTCTTTTGCTTTGCTGGCGGGCTTTCAACAATCTGCCCGGCGTGTCTTTTTCCCCCCTTATCGGTCGACCCTCTTACTGCATTACTTCCGGAGATCATGTGGATGACCGCAACTGGTCGGTCACTTCGTCATTCGGCCCTTCTGACATCTTCTTTCCCAAGCTGTGCCCTGCATCGGTTGCCGTCGCATCTGCCTCGCCTGTTCTGTGTGAACGATCGGCTCGGGCTAGATGTCGAAACCAAAGTGACTCGATCAGCTGCAATTTTTTCCAAAGCGTTGACTACGCCTAGATCATCTTGGCCTTGGGTTTGAGGTTGTGGGTGTAAGTCGGGTGTGCTGGTAATAGAACGGTGGGTGGCGGCGGAGCCATCCTTCGCAATACAAGCGCCGTGACGGCGGCGATATTAGAGTTGGCTGCTGCCGCCTGACTAGTTTTTGTAGTTTTGGACGTGGTGCCCTGACGTCGGGCCCCACGGTGGGCGCCAAATGGTTCTGCCGGATTCTGCTGGATCGAGTTGTCGTTGTTCTGATCCATGATCCTGCGTAATCCTAACTATCGGATACCTGCAAAACAGACAAAGGCACACCGGGGGGTTGATTCTCGGGAGGCCCCTCCGACGCTCAAGTCAATATTCGTATAAGGTTTTGGCTGGTGTAAACGGAGAAAAGCAGGGTTGAGTTCTCATACCTTAATCTCAGCAGAATAGTACATTATATACCTGTGACTGCCATTAGGTTTAGGTTTACGTGAGTCATTGTGTCTGCATGGGAGTCTTACTCCTGATGAGCCGAGCGGGCCGTGGTTGCTGGGCCGCCAATATCTAGGCTCGATGCTAGGCTTGGCAAGGCCGGTCCGGCCGACCCGACCATGTTCCATATTTAGATATGTCGTGGGTGTAAAAACCTTTATGTCTATGGCTTGGAGTAACTCACGACTGGGTCTTTTCATTTCTTTGGAGTGACTCAGGCTCTGTATTGATTGTATGAAGATTGCTCATGTTGGACTATCATCCTTGTGGAGTGACTTATGGTTGGACTGATTGTGTGTAAACAACTTTCAGATTTATTTCCATAGAATTGAACATTTCGAAAAGTTGTTCTTCTCTTAATTTTATCTCAAGTGTATTATTGTCTTGTTCTTAGTTGATTGATCACTTTATTTGTTTATTTCGTATCTTTATTATCAAATACTGTTGAGAAAATCCTCTGACGAGGTTATCACGAGTCGGTCTTGTTATTGGGTGTGAAATTCTTTCACGAGAAGTGATGTTGAGAGATAGTATCAAGGGTTGAGTAGTGTCAGCTCAGTAAAGCCTTGAGTAAATCTATTGTACTTCAGTGAAAGTATTAAACTGGGCCTTGCAGACGTAGGCAAGATGTGCCGAACTGCGTTACCAAATTACTGATACTTTTTATTATTTAGTTTTTTATTGCTTTTAGACGTCCACGGTAGATGTGCGTATAATCTAAATATATTATTTCATTGTTATTATGCAAGTGATCATGTTAACATTATAAATGTAATATTATTATAATAAAATTATGTTTTTGTTAAAAATTTCCCTTGTTTGTTTTTTTTTTCTTTTTCTGTAGCCAACATTCATGGCTATACTCATTACATAGTTGACATTTTATTCTACATTTGAATAATAACGATTTTGAGTAGACATCCAATACATAGGTGGCATGCCACTTTTTATTCTTGATAATTTATTTCATATATGTTTGAATAATAATGATTTTGAATCATTTATTAAATTAAAAAACAGTTCAAATTCTATAGGATTCGTAAGTTTACAGATTTATTTTATGCCTTGCACGTTTAGTATAATTTAATATTTTACTTAAATGGGGTCAAAGAAAAACACTAATATACTCAAATGGGTCAAGGGCACATTACTATCTAATCAAGAATCATTTGTTTATAAACAAACAAACAAGCAAAAAATGTCAAACGCCACTAACAAAGTGAAGAGGACTTGGCATCCTCTGTTTTGCTTCACCTTCACTTCATGCCAGCAAAAGAGCAACCGTTTCAATCAACACTTGATTTAAGTTCAAACTTGGCTCTCTTTGTCCACTCACTTTGTTAAGTCTTATCACCCACGTGTTGAGAATACATGCTTAACCCTTTCCCTTTCCATTAAACAAAGAGGATATTAGCTTTGTAAATAAAAACAAGCTTTAGTTCTTGTGTAAGAAGAAAGAAGACCATTGACTTCAGGGTTTGGAACTAATGAAGGAAGACTTGAAAGGGAGAGTTTGTGATCGTGGAAGTCAGAATACGCAACATCGAATAGATAAAAAAGGGAAAGGGGTTCCTTCCTAAAGAGACAAGGAATATTTGAACGTACTCATCATCATCATCACATTTTTAATTTGTCAAACCTTCAAAAACACTTGAAACAGAAGAATCATCAACAAACAAAAACAATTGCGGTACCCCCTCACTTCTCACTACCTCATATCCAACATAAAAGTAGTAGAACGTGTTGGTTCCTCCATTCATGTGGCCTCGGAAGACACACGCACAAAAAAAGCTCCAGCATCTTTAAACCATGCAATGCAATTGCAAACCCATCCCTCTATCTATCTGTACAGGGACGACCTTATCCCATCACATAACCCATAAAATGTGGCACTTGACTACTTGTGATGTCCTTATCGTGGACTAGTCATGCTAGCTGCTGTTAGCTAATGACACGCCGGGATTTCCTCTTCTTCTGTACATAAATTTCATCAAGTCAATGCTCTTGTTTGGCATACACTATGTAAATCGTAATAATATTCTATACCCACCACTTTTTTCACTCACTTTGGATCATGAATCATGATCAACATATAATTTGACCATGTTTCTGCTTTCTGTGTATAATGGAAGACACTGACATGCATGAATGAATCTTCAAAGGAAGGGAACCATACAAAAAAGCAACACATTATGACTATAGGCATAGGTAGACAAATAATTTCACAACGTGAAACTGATCCGTCGAGCCTTTTCAGAAACACTAGGAAAAGGCATCAGTCACTCACTATATTGTACGTAGCTAATAAGAAGAAGATCCGTGCGTCGAGCTCGGTGAGTCATTACCATTTTTAACAGCATACAGTAGGTAGAGGTCTTAGAAAAGTTGGAACTTTCGGCAATGGAGGCGGAATGATAGAAAATATAGGGGGAAGAGCCTAAGTCGAGGGAGATAAGATATTTTGTTCAGTTTTATGGTTTTTTATTATGTTCAATGAATCTTAGCCATTTACTTATGTAAATTTCGTGTGGGCTTCGCATAAATAAATGTGAGATTCACGTAAATAAATGACTGAAATTTATAAGACAGAATAAAACACTATAAATCTGAACAGAAGATCTAGACTCAAGTTGAGGGGCCGCGCCAAGTAGTTTTTGAGAGGACATTTACGTTGGAAAATGGAGATCATTAACGTAGCTAATGCCATAATCAATTAAGATTGTGATTAGACTAAGTTTTTCTTCACGTAGTTGTTATCTGAGCAATTTTATATTATAATCAAGGGTCAATCACCTTGATTTTTTATTTTAAGATTTAATTATTTAATTACTATATAATTTTTTCTTTTATATTATCTTAATTTTTTGTCATTTTATAATTCTAAAATTATATTTTATTATAATATAAAATTTATAATGCTAGTTCATTTTAAGTAATATATATATATATATATATATATATATATATAATTAAAACAATATTACATTGAGTAAGTGGCATAAAAAAGAAGGACAGCCTCAACGGCAATCGGTAAAAGTTGCTCTTTTGTAATCAGCACAAAATAGGGAACGTTGTGTACTAATTATGTCGACTTTTTTAAGTAAGTGATATAAAAACTTAAATAAAAAATTAAACTACAAAAAGATTATAGTAGATTTACCCTCATAATTATATTTTTAATTAAAAGAAATATTTTTAATGTTTAATTTATTCTAGTTATTTAATTCAATATTAAAAATAAAAAATGTCTTTTACCCAGTTATATCTGTTAAAGCAACAATTCATTGTATGCTTCTCAAGTCTTTGGGGATCCCCTTTTGTCGACTTGTTTTGGTGCGTATTAGGTGATCGTGCCCACTACAGGAACTACAGGAACCAATGAGAATGGGGCGGTTTGATAACGGTGGACATGAGTTTTTGTTTGTAGCTTAGCTGAGGCTACTTATAGACTGCTATGCTCATTCAGTTCGAGCAAAAGAAGTGGTCTGAGTGTAGATGCGAGACCATTAATGCAGCGATATTGTATTATTCGTGATTGTAAGAGAATTATTGGAACATAGAATCTTATTATTGGTCTCGTATTTTAGACTTAAATTATTTTAAAACAAAATTATATTATGTGCGGCGTAAAGTTGGAAGAGGATAGTGAGAACAGGTGATCTAAACTTGCCGGATCATATAAACATGGGTTTAGGGAATTCCATTCATGATAACAAAAGTTACCCTGATAAATAGGAGTGACCTGATTGGTTTCAACTCCTCAGATGTAGAGTCACAAAAAAAAGAGAGAAGGGGAATTTTCCTATTGATGATCCTCTAATCCTCTGATCATGTTTATTGGTCGGATCAATTACAGACGTCTCGCTTCTAATTACGATAGTGTGGAAGTTGAAGCTATTAGGGAAATTGAGACTGCTGAGAACCTGATGCTGAGTAGAGCTAGTGATCAATTAACAGCTGATCAATCAATATGTGACGACTCTTTGTGCACAGAAATGTACAAGTTACGTAGGAACCTAAGAGATTTTGAAGTTCCAGATTTACCTCCTCTAAGGCTCTTATGGTAGGGTCTTAGATGCTTAGAATTAGTCTAACAAAAGCTCGGATACCTAACGTATATATAAAAAGAAAAAAGTTATCTATTCTAAAAGGGACTCTTCTCGTCGTATAAGGTCGAATCCAGATCTTCTGTCCAATATTACTCTATCTTATTCTGTCTCATGGAATCTCAGCCATTTATTTTGCAGGACCCACATAAATAAATGACTGAGATTTATTGGACACAATAAGACACCATAATATTGGACAAAGAATCTGGACTCGTATAAGGTATGAGTACACGAAAGGCAATAGATGAGGACGATTGGTGCAACTCTTTATTCTATTCTATTCTATAGTACACAATTGAATGGTACTCATCAACTTTGTTCCTTTTCTCTATGTTGGATTTCAAGTGGATGTTCTTTTATAAGATTGGATACATATATATATATAGTTTGATAATGAAGAGCAGTCAATAAAATTTTATTTTTAATGACTTTGATACCATATGTAGACGTACATTAATTAATCAAAATGAAAGGTGTAAGACTAACAATGTGTTATATTCGAATTTTTATTGAATAAATCAAAATTTTAAATAAAATTTCGAAAATACCATCAATCAATAATAATTTTTAATAATTAATAGTCTCTAACCTTCGAACACTGTTACAAAACTGTAGGCAACCAATGAAAAGGCTCGGAACTAGCTAAAAGCTAAGGTAAGCGTACAACTCCTTGCTCTAGCCTTAGGATGGGGTACCGACCTAGACATGCATGTTACTCAGTTACTGTGTGATGAATTTAGTATAATAAATGCCTATTTCCGGGATATATTACATGATGTGGTCTCATGGAGATATACGACGATAGCTATAGATAGATGCGAAACGAGAATTTTTTGTGTAATTTTATGATGTTTAACTCTGTGTAATGTTTAAGATGAAGACGTTTTAAATATTAATTAAGGTTGGACACTTTCTAAACTTATGTTTTAAAACGATGTTATTTTAGGGTATGTTTAAGAGTTTAGGATAAAATGACAATTAATAGAACGGAATGGAATGGAATGTGTCACTCTATTGTTTAGAAGTTTAAATAAAATAAGAGAAGGTTTGAAAGGCAAGTCATGCTATTCCATCCCTAACCCCCAATTTGGGAGGTCGCAAAATATTAAATTTTGGATGACAAATGATGACTTCCAAAGCCATCAATCGCCGTTCCATCATGTTTCAAAATAGACTCCTAAATAATGGCTTGAGTCATTTGAACCAATTCATTTCTCTTCCATCCCTCTATCCACATTCAAACATACCCTTAGATATCGGACAAAATTGAACTTAATAAAATTAAACCAAAGACGTCATTTTAGCCGTTGGACAAAGTTGAACGATCTCTAAACTCATGATTAATGGCCAAAATGTCAATGTAAAATTTGACAGAAGATCTAAACACGCGTATACTAAATGTGTATAAAAGAACAGTCTTTCAAGATGGAGACGGTAGTAGTGGAGGTGGGAACCGAGTAATGGCAGTCGGCAGAGGCACTGTTCGTAATTTTGTCGTCTGAGGAATAGCAGACGGATTTTGCTTCTTCAGTTCGAAGGTGGGGACCCCCACCACCACCACAGCCATGAACCCCCTGCTCCTACACTGCCTAGCTCCATTATCATCATTCTTTAATTCACGGCTTGTTTTGTCCACAACTGCATGTACCTTCTCAGTTCTCCTCTTCACCTATTCGTCTGTCTATGTCTGTGTTACTTTCCAACTACATGTACCTCATCATCTCCAAGTGATTTGACATATTTTGTTTGGTTTGATATGATTTTTTTCAAAATAAACAAAGTTAAATATGAGTTTTAATTTAAGATAAACAACCGACTTAGTTTAATTTAAATTAAAATAATATTATTTTAACACAATTTGATTCTGACTAAACGTAAATTACAGACTTGAAAAAGGGTAATGCTTTTTTCTTTTTGGTATGGAAATTTATATAATGAGGAATAAAAGGTAAAGGTCTCGTTAAGATGCATTTTTTAAAAGAGAAAAAGCACAAAAAGAAAGGGAGGGTATAAAAAATTGCTGAGGAAAATAGTTTATCTAAAAAGAATATTAGTACGTTAATTATTCTCTTAGCTTTAAAAAATAAGTTTAATTATACTGCACTTTTTTAAATTTAAAATTTAAAGGACTATTGTTCAGTTTTATATGTCATTCTAATATATTTTATTATTTTTATTTCAATACTATATTATTTTAAATAATAATAAAATATGACGGAAATGAATTATATAATGTATAAGCAATATTATTCAAAATATAATCCATGGATTTACATTTTCTCCGTTACTCACTCGTGTATTTAATTCATAAGATCGTAAGTTCGAGTAATGGAAATAGTCTCTTTATAAAAAAAAAAAGAGAAAGTTGCGTATATTATTACGACCCTCCTCATATTTTTACACAGTTGAGAGTCTTGTGTATTGGACATTTACTTATGCATTTCGACAACCTTAAAAGTAACACGTCGAAAATTACCTAAATAAGAAAATTACTTAAAACGGCTATCATTACTACCAAAATAAATTTCATTTTACACAAATAATGTTTCTTATTATTTATATTAATAATGACTGTTAATATATATTTATTAATACAAATACATATATTTATAAGTAGACAAGAGAATCAATTAGGTTAGACATGATGTATAATTGGAAGTATGCATGTCTTAAGCACCATTTCTACATGTTTTTAGTACAACATGAAGAAAGTGGAAATCAAGGAAAGCCTAAAAGGAAATGAAACAGAAGAAATGAAAGTGAAGATCAGTTTGTTCTACTACAAAGTGGGTCAAAATGGATAAAGTGATCTCTAATCAATGAAGGGTTTGCGTAGTAGAAGATATCAATGGGTCTGTTTCAAGTGAAGTTGACTTCACCAGCTCATCGTTAATGCACAGTATCTCTTCAAGATTACCAACATGCTCTGTTCTTTTTGCTGGTGATGAAACTGGTAATGGTGATGGAGGAGTACCGGTTACCGAAGTTTGTGTGAGCTCTCTTGCTCTCTCTACTTGAACCACCCAGTCTGTTCTGCATAGAACATAAAGCATCAGCATGGCGCATGAAGCTTGAGCTGCAAGCAAGCCGAGCCAGAGCCCAGGAAACCCCATTTTGAGCACAAACCCCGTTAGTATTGCCACTGGCATACCAACCAAGTAGAAAGACCCCAAGTTGATGTTAGCTCCAATGGTAGGCCTAGCACTGCCTCTCAAAGCCCCACAACCGGTTGTTTGTGGGCAATTTCCAAGCTCACAGAGACCTGCGATGGGCAATGCTATGGAAGTCAGTTCGAGAATCTCAGCGTCGTTAGTGAAAAACTTGCCCCATTGATGCCTCATCAATGTTGTGAACAACAAGGCCAAGAGACCTAACGCCATTGCACATGCCAGCGACACTAGCATGGAAATGCGCGCTCTCGCCGGCCGATTCGCCCCCAACTCGTTGCCAACTCTTGTTGAAACTCCGAGGCTGAGAGCTGATGGGAAGACATAAACTAAAGATGTTGTCTGGATAAGTATTCCCATTGAAGCTATGGTGGCTCTGGGGTTAAGAAGCAGACCACATAACATGATCATGAATTCATACCACCACCACTCGAGGCATACAGAGACACAAGTGGGGATTGCAAGACCAAGCAGAGATGACCAGCCTCTAAGACAATCCATGCTTGGAGAGACCCAAGAATCTTTATATACACCAGAGAAGTACACGAAGGAAATGAGTAAGAGGAAAAGATTGAAGTTAGTCCAAATCATGGCTATGGCCACTCCTGCAATACCCAGTTTGAAGTGGACGACAAGAATGAAATTTAAAGGTACATGGAGAAGAACAGAGATGGCTGAACAGTACGTTAATGGTAATGTGATGCTTTGTGTTCGAAGATATACGCGAAGAGGGTGGAGAAGTGAAAGGAAGAAGAGGTCCGGAATGGAGAAAAGAATGAAAGTGTGTGCAACAGATGATATATCATGATCTTGGCCACACCATAAGAGAATTCTCTTCATGTTTAGCCACATGAAAGAGATGGGAACAGAGGCCGAGAGGAGGAGGAGAACAGTTCTTTGAAGAGTGAGTCCGAGAAGCTTCATTTGTTTGGCCCCATAAGCTTGTCCACAAATGGGCTCCATTCCCATGGCTAGTCCAGAGATGACAGAGTAACCGGTGATGTTAGCGAAACCGATGGATAGAGAGCCACCAGCCAGCTCGAGCTCGCCAAGATACCCTAAAAAAAGCATGGAGATCATTGCTCTTGAATACAGAATAAGACCAGTCATTGCTGTTGGTCCAGAGATCCTTCCTATGGCTTTGATTTCCTCTGAGGCCTGACATGGAAGCAGACAAAAGGGCAACAAGAAAGCAACGTTAGAAACACAAAATTGAGTACGAAGAACACACGTCCTTTTGTTACATGTTCATCAAAACAATTAAAGGTTGGTCCTTTTTGTTTTTACCTCAGCAAGGGTTGGCCATCTATTTAGCTCCTCTTGATCATCGGTATAAAGATCCGTGGCTTTGTTGGGAATAGAGAAACGGGTAGTGGGAGAGCATAGAAATGAGGAAGGAGAAGAAGGTTTTGGGTTGCACATGTTAGCTATAGCTAGTATTTTATTAGATAAGAAAAAGAAAAAGGCTTAACGAGATTGAAGAGCAAGATATATAAACGTCTTGGGTTGGGTTGGGTTGGGTTGGGTTGGGAGGGAGAGAGTTTCTTGTTCTTGTTTTGTTTGTCACAGGGTAGTTCTGGATACCTGTTAAGAGGGTATGCAGCTCATATATATACATGAAGAAATCAGGAGCTACAGCTACGTTGTGCTTTGTGAAGTTACGTGAAGAGAAGGCGGTGAAAAGTGGCTACTAGTGGTACTACTGAAAATTGTTGGAGCTTTTGTCTTGTGGGGACCAGGCCAATCCTCTTCTTCAACACTCGTCTTCTCTCGCTCTAAAGCACCTGTAATCATAATTAGTTGAAAGAAAAAAAGAAAGGCGCAGTGAGCAAGGATAGGAAAGAAAGTGTAGTTTAATTGGGGTTTAGTTATGGTAATATTAATCCAATTAATGAAGTTAATCCTCTGAGTTTGTCAAGTGGAGTTGTGCTGTGCACGAGGGATTGGGAAAGGGCAAAAGCAAATTCGCTTCCTCGGCATCAATCACCACCAAGTTGTGAGTTAGGAGATATGTCTCATATTCTAAGGCAGGTTATGCATATGCTATATGCCAATTCCTTACACAACCCATGTGATTTAACACATCCTTAAGCATATATACGATCGATCCTTTTGATTATCTGAAGCCCACTTGAACATGAAAACATCTCTTGACTATTTGCCGAATTTGAGAGGTGCCAAACTTTCAGTACAGAAACAGGCCCCATCTGTTTCGTCTGTAAACTTGACAGCTTATGCTCCACATACAAAGCTTCAAGACATCAAGGTAGAAGAAGAACATGTGAGAAAAATGTATTGATGATGCTATAACTTTTGTAAGTAAGAAAATTTTAAAAAGGTTTATCCTTCATGGGATTTTGTGGAGAGTAGGTGCATGGGACCACAAAGTAGTTAATGGGGGAAGTGACAGTAAAATGGCAGTATAGAGAAGAGGCAGATGGAAGGAAGGGAACAAACAACAAAGAGAGAGACCAAATAGTAATATGTACGTGCTTCAATTGCAGCCATTTAATTCGTATACTCTTTCTCACAACAGAGATGAGGGACTGTCTCTCTGCGGGGGTGAAAGAAGAGGTTCTTTGCCTGGAGACATTAGAGAAGTAAAAGCCAACCTGATCCATCATCAGCACAGAAACAGAATAGAGCATGCAATTGCAGTTTCCAAGTTCTGTATCTTTTTCTCTTTTAATTTTTTAACCTTTGGCTACAGCGACCCCCAGTAGCTTCTTCAGAAGAATCACTTTTTTTTTTGTTTCTTTTTCTCCTAGTTTTCAATGTATATAGTGGAAGATATTACTTCCCTGAAATCCATACCCACCCCTCCAATGTCAGATTCCATGTGTCTCCACTCTCCAGCATAATAAGCTGCTGTGGATGAGAGCAACGTGTCATGACAAAATACCACTGGACAGGAACAAGTTGTGTCAAGATAAACAAACCAACGAAACCCGTAGAAAAATAAGGGGAGAAAAAAAAAAGACATTGCATAAGTGTTTGATGGTATGAAACTGAAGAACCAAACCCAATTTCCAATTTTATCATCCTAATCGGAAAGTGGGGTTCACGATAATGTGAGATCCCGATTGACTGTTGTGAACATAGAGAATTTCACTTTTAGGATCACGTAGCGATGCCAATCTCACTGTGTCTGATCAGAAAATCATGTCATACACACCAAGTTGTTAGTGGAGGTCGACTAGAATTTTTCATGGCAGAACAATAAACAAAAAGGTAGAACACGAATGGTCAAATGTAATTCTCAACGAAGGAAAGGAAATGAAACAATGACGAGACCTTTCGACGTTTATGAAAATAGAAAAGATTCTACGAGTCTAGAAAATCTAATAAATTCCCGGATTCCATGCTTCTCACCTTCCCCTCTTCTTTCCTGAAAAGGGTTGATGCTTAATTTCCGAACAAGTCACATACAGGCGAATGGAGATGTCAAGTTCTTAAATTTTGGTTTTTATTCTTTCTAGCTGGATTCTATTTGTCTTCTTATATGAATTGATATTTTTGCTTAGCTACAATCTTTCCATGGTCTATCCCATTTCTCTTCCTAAAACTCGCACTACCTTGTACCCAAACACGCATAAACAGTTGCATGCATACAGGCAAGCATTTCCAGTGTCTCAAGCATGGGGGACCAAAACTATAATTGATGTGCTGCTCAACCATGATATTATGTTAGTTTTTCAATAGGCTATCTTTTGACCGTCCTGCCATCTCTTCATTTATGATTTGACAAATAAGAAGCATAAATAATGTGCAACTAAACGATGTCTTTAAATGATTCTCAGGCCTTAACAGAAGGCAGTGCATGGGTGCATTGAAAGCAAAACAGGCTATCTTAGATACTGATAAGTGCAATGAACGCAAGAATTTATTCCTAGGTTCAGAGGCACGCAAGGTCACTGAAATAAATAACAAGGGATGCTTTCCACAGAAATCAATCATTCTATTCCGAAAAGCGCAGCATCAAAAAGGCATGTCTCCATCAAGGTTACAATCGCACAACTAACGCACTAACTGTTGGCCACCAAGCACTATTCAACATATTCATACAGCAAAATTCAGGCACACAATGCAAGAAACTCAAATACATCATGCTTGGACGGTTGGACCACCAGGAGGGTAATAAAACAGGATTGGAAGATTTTATTTTCCCATGAGAAGTTTGTCTCGATCAATAGAAACTTATCTTGGTTGGTACAGTAGTCTTCGGAAGTAATCTTCAGCTTCATTTTCCTTTCCATGGAAGCAGGTGCACTCTTCCACATATACGAAGAGAATTTCGATAGCCTCTCATATTTCCCATCTTCCACATACGGCTATGGTATTTGCAATACTACCGTGGTGCATATCGCAGCTTTCTGTACATATAATAAGCTGAAACTGTTTCTAAGACATGCAGAGTGCACAACAAATTGAATCCTTAAGCATCAAATTTTAGGAATTTCCTCACTGTCTTAAAGAAGGTCCGATGAGCATGGCCTTTCTAAATCTTAACAAATTCCCAAAACTTCAAAATTTTCCATGAAATCCTCTATTTTCTCAAAATTCAGTCTCCACTTTGGTAAACAAAAACATTGCTGCTCGGATCCTACTCCAGGACACTGGCAACCATGATGCAATAAAATTAAAACCATGGAGTTCTAATAACTTGAAGGGCAAAGAAGTAAGTAAAGCTAAAAGACAAAAGATATTGGGTAAGGAAGACAATAAGTAAAAAACCTCAATTACTCGGAGTTGAATACAGCTCCTTGCATAAATTAGCACTATGATGCATTCTGGTCTCAACTGTAATCTGGAAAAAGTACAAGAAAATACCTCATCTGATGGCTCTGGGCTTTTGAACAATAGACCGAGGAATACCCAAGATGGCTATAGTTCCAGCACTAAAGGCTGCAACGGCTCCAACAGCAAAAGCCGGTGAGTTTCCACCACCAAACAGTTGATCTCATGGTCCACTTCCTACTGACACAATGACCTGTGTTGATAAATATTGTCTCAATCATAAAAGTTGTTAGGTGGAGAAATTGTTATTGTAAACAGAAACAAAGTGCTCGACGGAAAATTCAAATAAGATGATGCTAATGACTGCAAGACTAAATCCCTTGAAATCAGGCTGTTAAATAAATTATTTCCATGTAAAACTAAATCCAATTGTACAACTAATTTAATAATCTTAGATAGCATTGAATTGAATATCTCAAGGAACATGAAATCTAGAATTTACCTGATCAGGGTGTTATCAGCTTCTTTTTGTATTTTGTGAACAAACATAATGATATTATAATGTAATGCATGTAACTCTAAAATGTATCATACGCAGCAAATTGCAAAAGGGGACATGGAATTTCTGTAGCCTTTCTTGAAATTCTTCCAATAAGCAGTTTGGCATCCAGTGATCATCTCATTTTACAAATGACAACCCTCCTAGCCCTTCATCTTATCAGAAAAAACGAGTATATACTTTTATTTCTACTAAAAACTTCTTTTCTTTTTCGAGGAAAAGGACAAAAACATGCACCTATGATCAGCCCATCCCAAACCCCATACGCATGCATGTGTGTAACATGAGAGGTACCTGTGGGATTACAATTGCCAAATTGAGAACACCCATTGACAACCCTGCTAAAAACAATCATGAAAACAAGCAGTTAAAGAGCCTTTCCCAACAACAGTAAAAGTTGAGCAACAAAATAAAGAAATTCCACCTTGGCCAAGCCCAAGAGGTTCAATACGTGAGGAAATTAAGGCATATGGAACACTATAAGTGATCTGCAAGGAAAATATCCCAATGACAACGATATCAGTTTCCTCCTTGATTAACAGAAGAATGTTACACCTAAAATGTAGGCAGTACCAATACAAATTGTAATCTAAGTTTATTCATTGAATGTAACTATTCTAAGGTTTTTCTATTGTTTAACTTACATTGACTAAGGTTAAATTTTTAGCAATTATTTTGATAGAGCTCTAGCTTTAGAACACTAGAGATTTCAGTATTATTGCAATTAACAGTAATGTCTATAGCTCATTACAGTGTTATAGCAGTATTTCTCTCCTAAGACCAGAGCAGAATCGCTCCTCAGCAGGTTTGTGTATTCTGCTGTCCCAATTCTCCCTTACTATATTTCTGCTTATCCCTCCTCTCTCTCCCTTACCAAATATATTCCCCTTCCCCAGTACATTCCGTTAGCTAACTACTTGGCCACCTCAGCTAATACTAACTGCCCTCCTACACTGCCCTTCTGCCCATTGTTCTTCCTTCTAGAATACACCTTCCACACTACTGGTTTATTCCCTCTCCTATTGTGCTCAATGTCTAAGTCATCCTCTCCCCTATAAGTTCTATCATTGCCTCCTCCTGAAAGAGCAGCCTTGTCCTCAAGGCCGAAGTGAGGAAATTGGCTGCGTATAACGGCTTCATGCTCCCATGTTGCTTGCTCTGTGGACTGTCCTTTCCACTTGACCAACCACTGTTGTATGGAATCTCCACCAGCCGTAACTGTTCTGCTGGCCAACACCCATTCCGGTTCCATCAATTCATCCAACTCCACTTCCATACCATCTGGTAATGTAGCTTCTACAGAATAATTACCTACTGCCTTCTTTAGTTGTGAAACATGAAATACCGGATGAGCTCTTGATGTAGGAGGGAGTTTGAGTTTGTAAGCCACTGCTCCTAATCTGTCCAAAATCTGAAAAGGACCAAAATACCTTGCTGCTAACTTTTGGTTGATGCATCTGGCCACGGTGAGCTGTCTACGAGGGCGTAGTTTCAGGAAAACCCACTCCCCGACTTGAAATGATTGAGGAGTACGTTTTTTATCCGCATACTTCTTCATTTGTTGCTGAGCTCTATGCAGATGGTGTTTCAGCTGATTTAACACTTCATCCCTATCCAATAGATCTCTAGCCACTGCCTCCACTCTTGTCTCTCCTTGCAAATACCTCACAAGTGTAGGAGGCTTCCTTCCATACACTACTTCAAATGGTGTCGACCCCGTGGAGATGTGGAAAGTGGTATTATACCACAATTCAGCCCATGAGATCCAATAGGACCAATGCTTAGGTTGTTCAGAAGCAAAACATCGCAAGTAAGTTTCTAAGCACCGATTGAGAACCTCCGTTTGTCCATCCGTTTCCGGATGATATGATGAACTCATCTTAAGCACTGTGCCTTGTAGGCGAAATAATTCCCTCCAAAAATGACTTATGAATAAGGGATCATGATCACTTACAATTGACAAGGGGACTCCATGTAAGCGCACTATTTCTTTAGCAAACACTTCAGCCACGCTCTTAGCCGTATACGGATGCTTTAAGAGGATGAAATGGCCATATTTCGAAAGCCGATCCACCACCACTAACACTGCCTCAAATCCTTTAGACCTCGGAAGTCCCGTTATCCTCCCAAATCTAGTAAGGAATAGGGAGGGGTTGTAACAATCCGCCAGGTGAAGTGGCAACATATTTTTGTCGTTGGCATGTGTCACAAGCCTTGACAAAGTCTTGGATAGTCTTCTTCATGCCAATCCGATAGAGGTTACTAGCAATCCTTCGATAAGTACGCAAGAATCCGGAATGGCCCCCAATGGGTGATGAATGATATTCTTTCAGAAGGGTGGGAATGAATGAGAATGTGGCTGAAATAACCAGCCTTCCTTTGTGTAAAAAGACCGCTTGCTGCCAAGAAAATCCAGATTTGGGGTTCGGCTTCTGTTGCAATTCCTGGATGATTTTACATAAAATCGGGTCACGCTGTACCTCCTGTTGAAGTTGCTCACCTTCTGCCCACATGGGATAGGATACCAGAGTCTGACATTCTCCTTCTTCACAAACCCTTGACAATGCATCAGCCGCCTTATTTTCCGGTCCCGGTTTATACATGACTTCAAAGTGATACCCTAAAAGCTTTGACATCCAACACTGCTGGTCCGTCGTGGTAATTCTTTGTTGCATCAAATGGCGTAGACTTTTCTGATCAGAATAAACCACAAAAGGACGCCCATGCAAGTAATGGCGCCAATGATTCACTGCCAACACCAATGCCATCAATTCTTTCTCATAGGCTGACTTGGAAAGATTCCCCACAGAAAAGGCTTTGCTGAAATAAGCTATGGGTCGACGGTTCTGCATCAAAACTGCGCCCACTCCATTGCCTGAAGCATCGCACTCAATCTCAAAAGGTTGAGAGAAATTAGGAAGAGCTAAAACCGGGGATGTGGTCAAGGGTTTTTTAAGAGCCTCAAAAGCGGCAGAATTCCAATGGAAACCTTCCTTCTTAGTCAACTCGGTCAGTGGCTTGGCTATCTTCCCATAATTCCTGATGAACTTGCGATAATAGCCCGTTAAACCCAAAAATCCTCGTACCCCTTTAACATTCTTGGGACTAGGCCAAGTCAACACACTACTGATCTTTGCCGAATCCACAGCTACTCCATCCCCTGAAATAATATGCCCCAAATACTCCACTGTCTGTCTCCCGAAACAAGTGAGAAAGATGTGAACTCCAATCTGCACTATAGACCAGAATATCATCGAAGAAAACCAATACAAATTTTCGAAGAAAAGACTGGAAAATATCATTCATTGTAGCCTGAAAAGTTGTCGGCACATTGGTTAAACCAAACGGCATTACCAGGAAATCATAATGCCCGTTGTGTGTCCGAAAAGCTGTCTTGTGTATGTCTTCTTCCACCATCCTAATTTGATGATAACCCGACTTGAGGTCTATTTTAGAGAACACATGAGCATTGTGGAGTTCATCCAATAGCTCATCCACCACGGGAATACGGTACTTATCTGGAATTGTAACCCTATTTAGTGCTCGGTAATCGACGCACATTCTCCAAGTCGCATCCTTCTTCCGTACTAAAATAACCGGACTAGAATAAGCACTTGAGCTTTGCCGAATGATTCCCATTTGCATCATCTGTTGAACTTGCCTCTCAATCTCATCCTTATGATGGTGGGGGTATCGGTAAGGTCTCACGCTTATGGGCCTTGTCCTGGCTGCAAGACAATGGCATGGGCATGTCTCCTCACTGGAGGTAGTCCCTTCAGCTCTTGAAAAACGTCTGCAAATTGGCCTAGCACCCTTTTCAACTCCCCTTGTTCTGATGTTTTTAGTGGCGGTGATCGAATTTGTGATGCTGCCGCAGCCTTTGTTTCATGAGACTCACCTGAGAAATTTTCTAAAAGGCTGTGTAAGGAAACAGGTTCTTCCAATTGCTGTCTCCCTCTTAGATGGGCTGACTGGAAATTAGCATTACCACATAGTACCACAGCTTTCCCTTCATATTGAAACTTCATCGTTCTTTCCTTCCAGTCGACAATAACCTTCCCCAAAGTTTGCAACCAAGCTATTCCCAAAATGATGTCCATGCCTCCCAATTCCAAGACATAGGCGCCAATCTTCAGTCCCAACTCCCCCATCCGAATTGGAATGCCCAAACATTTCTGATATGTGAAAATCTTATGGCCGTCACCCAGATGAATTCCCAATCTCCTTGTCTGTGTCACCGTTAGTCCCAAACCAGTAACAAGTTCGGGTAAGACAAAGTTGTGGCTTGCACCACTGTCGACCAATACTACAATAGGAACCCCACAAATTTCTCGCTCAATCTGCATGGTTTGCTCTCCGGCAACGTTACTTGATGAATCCCGAACACACCCATAGCTCTACACTCCCAACGCATCTTCTTCCTCCTCTGAAACCTCCTCCTCGATGGCTATTATCTCCCCATCGTCATTTAGGGTTTCATTTTCGTACAATATCAACAGCCTAAGTTGACGTTCAGAACGCTGATGGAGGGGGTGAAATTTCTCCCCACATCGGAAACACAATCCCTTGGCCTTACAATCCATCAGCTCGTGGTAAGAAATATGTCGCACGCCCCGATTTTTCCCCATGGTGGTTCGTCGGTCTCCTCCTGGTTTGGTCGGCGTCGTGTGGTGAGAACCGGCGCCTAGGGTCGACGATCTGGGCTGAAATCGATGACCCGATGCGTTTCGATTCGGACCTGACCCGCCCTTTGCGCGACTCGCTCCATAGCCCACCGTATTTGAGGAACCCGACTCGTTAAAAGAAGGCTGGCCCCGACTCTGATTTCTGAACCCCATCTCTCCTCTGTGATGCCAAGTGCGAGGTCGTCGGTGGAGAGGTTCGAAACCCATTTGGTCCCCGTACATCTCCTCCTCTACCGCCCTTGCCACCTTCATCATCTGAACCCGGTTTGTCGGACTGAAGGTTCGCACCCTGCGTTGTATCTCCATACGCAACCCACTCATGAAGTAGCCCATCAGTTGTGCTTCCAGTAAACGTCCCACCTGAGAAGACACAAATTCGAAGGCCTCAAAGTATTCATCGACAGTACCCCTTTGTTGCAAATCCGAGAGTTCTTCAAATGGGTTCTCAAATTTTCTGCCTCCATATCTGTCGATCAGCGCCTGTTTAAACTTTCCCCATGTTAGCTCTACTTCACTCTCTCGGAGGAGATTGAACCAATGAATGGTCGATCCTTCCATGCTTAATAGGGCCAGTTTAATCTTCACCTCTTTTGACGTACCATGAACCTTGAAGTAAATTTCAGCTCGGGTAATCCAACCTACTAGATCAGACCCATCAAACATAGGTAAGTCCACCTTTCTCACTGACATCCTCTACTCATCCATATTGCCCAAAGAATGTTCCGATTGAACATTCTGTTGCGTGCGCGGAGTTTCTCTGTCTTCCGCCATATTCGGTCTCCTCTCATAAGTTTCACTGCCTTGTCCCTCTTCGGGACGCTTGCCCAACAGTTTATTCATCTCTAACAGTAATGCCCGTTGCATCTCCCCCATGGCCATACACATTGATGACTGCATCTCCTCTACCCCTGCTTCAAGACTGGCCATACGAGATTCCAAAAGCTCAACTCTGTCTGACATCTTAGGTGGCATGAAGATGGGTATCGGACTTGAGAGAAAACCCAACAAGACGTAGGCTAGTCGCCCTTCCGATGAGTATCCGGCAGGTCGGACCAATGATAGAGCTCTAGCTTTAGAACACTAGAGATTTCAGTATTATTGCAATTAACAGTAATGTCTATAGCTCATTATAGTGTTATAGCAATATTTATCTCCTAAGACCAGAGCAGAATCGCTCCTCAGTAGGTTGATGTATTCTGCTGTCCCAATTCTCCCTTACTATATTTTTGCTTATCCCTCCTCTCTCTCCCTTACCAAATATATTCCCCTTCCCCAGTACATTCCGTTAGCTAACTACTTGGCCACCTCAGCTGATACTAATTGCCCTCCTACACTGCCCTTCTGCCCATTGTTCTTCCTTCTAGAAAACACCTTCCACACTACTGGTTTATTCCCTCTCCTATTGTGCTCAATGTCTAAGTCATCCTCTCCCCTATAGGTTTTATCATATTTATTGAAAATGTGTAATTTTATATCATGCTTCATGCACATATAAAAGGGTTATTATATTCATTCAATTTCATATTAGATACTTATTATGCATTTACAAATATATAGATATAAACAAAGCCAAGATAACTGATAAGATAAATAAAAAGTAGCTGCACAATAATATGTAAGTTGGAGTTGGACTTTTAATTCTATTACTGTAAATGGAGCTTTTCACAAACATTAGACCATCAAAATTATATCCTAATCAAAGATTATAATGCTATATTATAATGAAATATATACCTCTTGGAAAATCAAATTTATACATAGTGTCAAACTTCCAACATCTTGTAAAAAGAAAGAAAAGAAGTACTAATGTAATACAGTAAAAATTCTTGTTATCTTCATATCTCCTCTCTCTTTTGTAGGCAACCAAGCCGAATTAAGAAAATTCAGAGTCTATAATCCCCTTGAGCTATTAATTCTTATGGACTATCATTTTCATACCAAATTCTAATGGAAACTCCAATATAGAAATCTGGATCTAGGGTTTTGTAACCTATTAGACTTGATATGTACTACCACCATGTCAACTTTATAAGGAGAAGAAATGACCATATAAATATAATTATAAAACTTCAGTTATCATCTCAATTATGAACATTTTAAGGAGTTATTACAATTAGCACTAACTAGGAGAAGGGAATAAAATTTTAATATTTGAAACTAACTTGTACATTTAGGTTTTGTTTGATAACCAGTAATAAAAAAGTGGGAATGAAAATGCAACTTTTATTCCTTAACTTTTACTTCTTTAATTACTATTAATAGATGAAATAAAGAATTAAGAAAACTTAGAATGAATTCTAAACAATCATAAACTTTTATTCCGTGTAGGTATAAGCTAGAATGAAATATCAGGAATATGAGATAAACAGTGAGCGAGATTATTAGAATATTTATCAAAATATTTTAGTATATTGTGAGGATATTAATTCTATTCAATTATTATTACACTCTTTTATATTTAATTTTTTAATAATTATCTTATTTTATTTTATTAATACTATATTAAGTACAGCAAGTTTTTACAGTTCTTAAATTTTATTCTTATCATAAAAATTATTCATAATTATTTAAAAATAATAATTTTATAAATCATTGAAAAATAATTTTGATTAATTACTTATAAAATACAAAACATTTTGATTAATTATTTACAAAATAAATCATATAATAACTAAATATAAGTAAAAAAAATTCATTATAATTCCTAAAATTTAATATTAAATACTAGTATAACTATGAACTTATTAATCACATTCTTAGTGATTACATACCAAACACATATACTGCTGTGGACGCATTCTTGGAGATTTTTATCGATTTATTAGATAGTTGTTTTATGGTTATTTCTTTATTAGGATAATAATATGGTAGGAATCCTATTA